>VXBP01004465.1:145548-156784 GCA_013400115.1 Rhinopomastus cyanomelas
CTGGGACCCCCCCCGCCGGTCCAGTCTAGTCCAGGGGTGGGGATGGGGGAGAAGCGGCCCGGAGCTGTCCTCGGTGCTGAATCCCGCCCGGCTCCGGCCCCCACCCCGGTGCGGAGCTGTCCGAGGTGCTGCCGAGCGGGGCGGCGGGCGGGCGGGGGGATGCGGGAGGACACTGGGATGTGTTCGGCACGAACCAGTGAGTGAGGGTCGGTACTGGGGGCCAAGGCCTTGGGGATCTGTGTGCGCGTGTCTCAGGAACGTGCGTGTGCTCCAGGGCTGGTGGACGTGGCAGCGGGGCTGGGCACTGGGAGCTGTGGGCCGGCAGATGTTGGGATGTGTGGGTATGTGCCGGGCAGCTTGCTGCGTCTGGGAGCCCCATCAGGGGCTGGCAAGGCAAGGAAAAGGCTTGCCGCGGGCTAGGAGATGTGTGGGATGCAGTAGGTGAGGTGCTGGTGGGACTCCCCTGCATCCAGGCTGCTCTCAGAGCAGCAGGTCATGCCGGTGGGAGCAGAGTAACTCTAAGGAGCTGCTGTGGATGTGGCACAACTCTTCCTTTCTCGGGCTGTTTCAAGAAACGACCTTTATGGTTTGAGCACCAAGCTTGCTCTTCCTCCTTGACTGGTAGGGTAAGCTAAAGGAGAAGTGCTATGAATGGCAGGTGAAGTCCATGAACAGAGCAGTTAAATGAACAAGAACAACCCTCCAACTCTATTCATAGCTTAAAAATCAAGGGATGGCGGGCTGGGAGATGTGTGGGATGCAGCTGGTGAGGTGAGGGGCTGGTGGGACTCCTCTGCATCCAGGTGAATTCCATGAGCAGGGCAGTTAAATGAAGAAGAGCAACCCTCCAACTCTATTCATAGCGTGAAAATCAAGGAGCTGCAGGGCTAATGGGGACTCGGTTAGATTTTCCTACCGTTTAATTGCATAATGGAAGCGGAGAGAGAGTTAACTCTGGTTGAAAGGCTGGTCTTTGGGTAGCTGCTGTATATTGTACAACTGCGTGGAGATTTTTATGTCTTTTTCTGTGTACAAGTGTCTGGCAAAGAGTGAACTTGGGTTTAAGAATGTGGGATGTACAATTGTCCTAAAGAAGTGTTCCTAGCCCTAGGAATTGTGTAAGAATTGATGTGTCTTGAAAATGAGCCTGAGTCTTGAAAATCTCAAGACTTGAAAGCCTAGATTTCCTTAACAGGCACCTAAACATTAACACAGTTTGTGATGGCATGGGGTGATGGATTTATAGGGCACTCCTGCTGCAGAAAAGGTCTGGATTTCAGAGTGGTTGTGCTGTGGCTCGTGCGGATAAGCTGGAAATTTAGAGTGTTAATAGTTTTGATCTTTAAGTGTTTGAATGGATCCGAAACACAGGCGGTGGCAACTGCAGACTGTGTGGGTTCCTGCACTGGCGTAACCCTTAATCATAGAATCATAGAATTGTTCAGGTTGGAAGAGACCCTTGGGATCATCCAATCCAACCATCAGCCCTACTCTACAAGTTCACCCCTAAACCAGATCCCCAACACCACATCTGAGCATCTTTTAAACTCATTTTTCCTCGGAACTGGAGTGTTTCTGAGTCAGAATTCCCCTTTACTTTTAGCATGGAGATGCTCTGGGTTAGCTCATTAAATTCACTAGCCCCACTTCCCACGTTGCCCTTGTTTCACTGGCTGCCTGTCCTGCTGCCTTCAGGGGTTTGACTTTCCCATTGGAAACTTCCCAGTGTGTCTGGGAGTGGAAACGTATGAGCTGCACACGTTTGCTCTTCTCCCGTGGTCCCCTTGGCTTCTTTGGGAGGTGAGAGGAGCCACCACCTTAGGCTATTGGAAACGGTGCTGCTAGGCCTCGGTTGTAGTCCAAGTCATTAATGATAGTGAATGAAGGAAGCTCTCAGGAGTAATTAGGACTAGTAAATTAGACTGTCTGAGCAAGGAATGGATCTAGGCTACCAGGAGAGGAGCAGAAAGCCTTTTTGGCTGGGCTGTGCTTATAAATACTAAGCAGCTCACCAGTGTGCTTTGAAGTGCTTTGTTAGAGCACTAACAGGACTGTGCTGAGGAAAATTCCCCCGTGTAGACGCGTCGAGGAACCGTGAATGGTAACAGTAGAGCTCGTTGGACTTACAGATGCATCAGTGCAGGAGAACACCCGTAGCTCTACATATCTCTTTCATTTATAAAAGCAGTGCTAAGAGCCTTAGCATTTCAAATGTCTGCACTGGAAAGCTCTCCTACAACCGTGGTGAGAGTGAGGAGCTTTCTGGGGTCAGCAGAGCACTGAGAGGATGGGAGGTCACAGGGGAATCCAGGTTTTGCTGCTTCAGGGTTGTTAGAACTACTTGTGTTGGAGGTGGATTAATACATCCTCTTCTCAGAGGATGCTGAGGAGACACCAGCGCTGGCCCGAGGTAAGAGAGTGAGGTAATGCTGGAGCCTGGGGAGACAAGAGCTCGCTGGAACAAGTGGTTAATTAGAGAGCTGTGGTATGGCAGGAGCAGGGAGCACGTCCAGCTGACCCGTGGAACAGCAAGAGTGAATCAGGGAACACGAGGAGGGATGGGTGCACTGGGCTGCTTCGGTTTCACCCTTCCCTTTAGAACAGCAGAGGTGAAGATGTCCCACAGTCAGCGGAACTCGGGCAGAGTCGCTCCCTGGCAGGTAGAGTGATTGACACGAGAGTTAAAACAGTGCTCTGGATGCTGTGCGGCGGGAGGCGATAAATCAGTCAGGAAGCAAATAGGAAAAGTCTGGCTGGAAGAAGGATGGGGGAGGTAAATGGGTTTGTGCAACAGAGGAAGAAAAAACCTAATGAGAAGCAAACCTCCAGTTGGCAAACGGAAGGGGCCTCCATTCCGCCTTGGAACTCGCTGCCGAGAGGCATCTGGAAGGCTTTGGGCTCAGCCCCAAGCGCAGCTCTATTTAAAAACCCTGCCTGACATTTTTGCAAGGCAGGTCTTTAGAGACAGGATTAACTGTCACTCAGCTCTACATTTCCAGAGGCTACGAATTTGCTGTCTCAGGGCAGGAAATCTGACTAACGGGACCGGGAGATAATTTCTCCCTTAAGGAGAGAAAGTTCCCCTGGGGAACGTGGAAGTTGCCTCCGTTGTCTGGCGAGAGGCCTGTCTGGCTGAGAAGTTTCTTCCCCTCTTTTTGGAAGGTTCTGTCAATGTCAATGCTGGGAGAAAAAGAGACCTGCTCTGCTCTCTTGTGGCAGTATTGTGTTTCTTATCTCACCCGTGGTTTGTTGTCGTGAACACGTTTAGAGCGACTGGCGAGGCAGAGCTGAAGGTGTTGAGGCTGTAGCAAAACTGGGGCACAGGAGCTGCTGGTGAGGTTTGGATCGTGGCTCCTCCAGCCGTGGGAACCCAGCCCAGGGTGGGCTGCTGGGAGGCAGAATCACAGAACATTGGGGCTTGGAAGGGACCTCGAAAGATAGAAGCATAGAATCATTAGAGAGTGGAAGGGACCTCGAAAGATCATCCAGCCCAATCCCCCTGCCACAGCAGGATCCCCTAGGTCCAGTCACACAGGAACATGGCCAGATGGGTCTGAAACATCTCCAGAGAAGGAGACTCCACAAACCCCCTGGGCAGCCCCTTTTGGAAGGAGCTGGATGCATCATCCCATTGCTGCTACGAGTCTGGGCCCTGTGAGAACAGCTCCTGTGCTGAAGGGATGCTGGTATTTGCTGACAAAGCACATCTGCTGGCCTGATAAATATTGTTCTGCACCACAAGCTGTGGCAGCCCCTTTGATCTTTGCTGCCCTGGCCACGGCCGGTTTTGATCTCCTCATTCCTTGGGCAGCGCTGACAACCGGGACGGGGGACTTGGACCTAAAAAAAAAAATAACTCCACAAATAAAATTAAACTGGAGCTCAGAGCAGTTGCCATTAGGAGCTAATTTGCTGCCTGATTTAAATCGGCCGAACGCTTTCCAGCAAATGGTCGTCAGAAGCCACAGCCCTATTTACAGGAGCGAGAAGTAATGGCTGTCACTTTGATTAAGTGCATTGTTCTGAGGCTGGTGATCAGCAGAGAGTCATTGTGATGGATGAGAGGGCTTGGAGAAGCTGTGCTCGCGCAGAGCAATTCAGCGACGTCTCTACCAAAACGTGAGCGGCTCCTGTTTCCAATCAAAGACTCTTCATAACCGAGAGAAGGAGGTTTTAGCAGCCGGGGTTGATTCTCTTTGAAGTTTACACTTTCTGGGTAGATTTCTTTGTCCCTTAGCTGACACCTGCTCTCTGGGTAAGAACAACCCCAGGTACCAGTATAAAGAGGGACTGATCTGTTGGAGACCGGGGGAGGAGAAAGGGGCCTGCGGGTGCTGCTGGCCAGCAGGATGCCCTGGAGCCGGCAATGGGCTCTAGTGACCAAGAAGGCCACTGGCATCCTGGGGTGGATCAGAATACAGGTGGTTAGGAGATCAAGAGAGGTTCCCCTGCCCCTCTACTCTGCCCTGGGGAGACCACAGCTGGAATCTTTCGTCCAGTTCTGGGCCCCTCACAGAGCTGCTGGAGAGAGCCCAGCGCAGAGCCACAGAGATGATGGAGGGAGGGGAGCATCTCCCTGCTGAGGAAAGGATGAGGGAGCTGGGTTTCTCCAGCTTGGAGAAAAGGAGACTGAGGAGGTGACTCCATGAATGCTGATCAATATGGGAAGGGTTGGTGTGAGGAGGATGGAGCCAGGCTCTGCTCAGGGGCACCCACTAACAGGACAAGGGGCAGCGGGTGTGAGCTGGAACAGAGGAGGTTCCACATCAATGTGAGAAGGACCTTCTTCCCAGTGAGGATGCCAGAGCCCTGGCAGGGGCTGCCCAGGGGGGCTGTGGAATCTCCTTCTCTGGAGACATTTAAAACTCACCTGGCCATGTTCCTGTGACTGGATCTGGGGGATCCTGCTGTGGCAGGGGGATTGGACTGGATGTTCTTTTGAGGTCCCTTCCAATCCCTGATGCTCTGTGAGTCTGTGAATCCATCACCAAGCAGCAGGTCTAAATCACAGACCTGCTTGGTCTCAGATGTCGGAAGGAACAGATCATTCCTTGGCTGATGCTTGGCCCAAGGAAAGGGTAGCCTGAAAGGATTTGCCTTGTAGGACCTTCTCCTGCAGTTTTCATGCTAACGTGCCCCCAGCGACTCCCTCATCAGCGGCATCGTTCCATTAACGAGCGGAGCCGCGTCGTGTCCCTCCGTCTGCGGCCCAGTCCCCACTTCATTGCCATTTGCTTTAATGGGCAATTGATCTCCTTTGGTTTGGGAGATGCAGATGCTGACTTGAAAACCCCAGCTCGTATCCAGAAGTTAGAGACATTTATTGCTGAGCTGGTGATGTAATGGCCAATATTTTAAGGTTGGGGACTGGCTGTTCAGGCTGCACCATCTGTGCCTGCGAAGGGTTATACCTGGATTTAGGAGATCATCCAGCTCTGATGCCTGTGGGCCACAAAATTGCTCTGCTGAGGGCTCTTGGTCTCCCAGCGGCTGTGAAAGCAGGATGAAGGTGTTTATCATCTGATAACCTTTCGCTCAGGGAGTTTTAAGACCCAGTCTGCCCTGTGTGCAGAGCTCCCACACAGCCCAGCTCTAAACCCAGTGATAAATAACCCTGGTGAGGGTGGCAGGATCCAAAACAGAACCTTAGTGCGACTGCTGGGATTGAATTGCTTCTCCTCTGCTTCTGCCACCACCTGGCAATGCAAGAGCCGAGTGCTGATGGGCTGAGGGTGACTGTGTTTCACGGAGACAACTGTGGGGTCCTGCATGTTGCTCACAACAATCCCCTGCAGTGCTACAGCCTTGGGGTAGAGTGGCTGGGGAGCAGTTGGGCACAGAGGGACCTGGGTGTTCTCATTGACAGGTGGCTGAATCCAAACCAGCAGGGTGCCCAGGTGGCCAAGAAGGCCAGTGGCATCCTGGCCTGGATTAGAAACTGTGTGTCCAGCAGGAGTAGGGAGAGGATTGTCCCCCTGTGCTCAGCACTGGGGAGGCTGCACCTTGAGTCCTGGGTCCAGTTTTGGGCACCTCAGGACAAGGGAGGCATTGAGGTGCTGGAGTGAGGGCAGAGGAGGGCAATGAAGCTGGGGAAGGGCCTGGAGAATCCATGTGATGAGGAGAGATGGAGAGAGTTGGGGCTGTTGAGTTTGAGGAAGAGGAGGCTGAGGGAAGACCTCATCGCTCTCTGCAGCCATCTGAAAGGACACTGTGGAGATGTTGGTGCTGGGCTCTTCTCACAGGTCATTAGTGACAGAAGCAGAGGGAAGGGCTTCCAGCTCCAACAGAGGAGGGTTAGACTGGGCATGAGGAGGAAATTCTTCCCACAGAGAGGGGTCAGGGATGGGCTGCCCGAGGTGGTGGTTGAGTCCCCATCCCTGTGTTTAAAGTCGCTGAGGCGTGGTGTTGGGGGATCTTGTTTAGGGTGACCTTGTAGAGCAGGGCTGATGGTTGGACTCGATGGTCCATCAGGGGTCTTTTCCAACCCAAATGATTCTGCGATCCTGTGACTAGTTTGTTTTTAAAAGGCCATTTCTCTGTGCAGGAAGACTGTTTGTACTGTCGGTACCAAACCCTGCTAGTAACAACCCTGTGGGCACCAGGCAGCCTGGTGGAATAAGAGAGGGTGTCCCTGGAGTGCCACAGCCCGTGCAGCTGTGCCCTGGTGGAAAGGAAGAACATTGATTTCCAGCTATTTAGCACAATTTAACAGCACAGGCTCCAATTTCCATCCCTCCCCGGGGTATTTACTCAGTTTATTTGTTTTCACTGAGGTTCCTCTTCATTTTATGGCTGGAAAGGGAAAAGGTAGTGTTTCATGTACCTGTGCAAGTGAAGGGGGCGGCATGAGGTGGCAGGAGCCATGTTCCTGCTCTACATGGTGGGTGCAGCCTCAGCTGCGACTGACACCAGTCAAGTAACTGGCTCTTTGGCTTCTGTTGTGGCCAGGGGCCGTGGGGAGAATCACAGCATTGCTGAAGTTGGGAGAGACCTCTAAGATCAGACCAAGTGCTGAGTTCTGCACCTGGGCTGGGGTAACCAGCATCATCAGGGCTGGCTGGGAGAGGAGCAGCCCTGTGGAAAGGGACTTGGGGGTGCTGGTGGATGAGGAACTGGCCATGAGCCACCAGTGCACAGTCCCAGCCCAGAAGGCTGATCGCAAAACAACAAAGGCCAACAGGTCAAGAGAGGGGATTCTGCCCCTCTGCTCTGCCCTGCTGAGACCTCACCTGGAGTGATGGGTCCAGCTCTGGAGCCCCTAGCAGGAGAAGGATGCAGACAGTGGCCAGAGGAGGGGCCACTGCAATCATCAGGAGGATGGAGCTTCTCTTGTGTGAGGACAGGCTGAGAGAGTGGGGGCTGTTCAGGCTGGAGAAGAGAAGGCTCCAGGGAGGACCTTCTTTTGACCTTCCAGTACCTGAGGGGGGCCAACATGAAGGCAGGGGAAGGTCTTTCCAAGAGGGTTTGTACAGACAGGACAAGGAGCAATGGGTTCAAGCTGGGAAAGGACAGATTTAGGCTGGATGTCAGAAGGAACTTCTTCAATGTGGGGGTGGTTGATGGCTGGAAGGGGCTGCCTGGGGAGGTGGTGGGGGCCCCATCATCTCTGGAGTCCTTGAAGGTCAGGCTTGATGAGGCTGTGAGCAGCTTGACCTACGTAGAGTGGTCTCTGTGTTGGGAGCTTGGACTGGATGACCTCTGGAGGTCCCTTCCAGCCTAGGACATTCTACGACTCTATGATCATCAAACCCAACAGCCTTTGCAGCCAGCAGTGAGCACTCGGGGAGGTGGCTCAGGCTCTCAGGGGAGCTCCTGAGTGGCTGCTTGTTGGCCTTTCTGAGGGAAGATCCCACACTTCAGCAAGAGGGATGTTGGCAGAGTTGTGCTGGACTTGCAGAAGCTCCTGATCAAAATGATTCCTTGCATGTGAGGGCTGTGAGGGACGTGGGGCCCTTCTGCACCCGGGAAGTACCAGGGACGGGAGTCTGTGTCCACAGATCTGCTGAAGGGACCGTGACGTTTGCCATCTGGGTCTGCAGAGTTCACCAGGAGCTTTGCTGCTGGTTTTGGCGCTGGCTGGAAGGTCAGGCTGAGCGTGAAGCTCAGTCCCCACCGCCATCATGACAGCCTGAGGAACCACTTGGCAGCTGCAGCGGTAATTGCAGCGACCGCTCTACGTTTCCCTGCTCCGAGCTCCCACCGCTCCGTCTCACCGCGGGCGCGTCTTTGCTCTCGGGGGAAGCAGTCCATTGCCCTTCTGAAGGTGGTGCTCGTCCCTTTCCATCTGTGCAGCCTGTTTGGTGACTGATGGTGTGTAGGGGGCCTCGGAGCTCAGGCCTCCCCCACTCGCAGCCCCGGCAGGGGAGGGGAGAGGCTCGGCTTGTGCCGCAGCGTCACTGCCTTCCCCAGCCTGCCCTGTGCTGCCAGCGGCTCTGTCTGGGTGTGAGCAGCTCCCTGCTGGACCCCTGTGTGCTCACGGTAGAAGACATCATGGGCAGAGCCTGAAGGACTTGGTTGCTCACATCCTCCTGCAGGGCCCTGCAGCTCGGAGACTCCCTTTAGTGCCGACGCTGCAGCAGAGGGGCTCAGGGAGGAATAAAAGGCCTGGGACTGGAATCAAAACGTCTCTGTTCAGAGGATTTCTACCAACTGGAAGGATTAGTTCTTTATTGTCTCCTATTTTCAGCTCTGCTTATCAAGAGAGCCCTGAACACATTTTGCCTGCTGAAGCCCAGCAGCTAGTGCAGCTCTCCTGGCCGCGCAGCACTTGCCGCTGGTCCGCTGGCGCTGGCCCGGATCTGTAGGTATTAATTTGCAAAGAGGGCACCTCACGCTCCCCCCCGACTGACAGCTCGGTAAATGGGTCACACGGGCACCGTGCAGACCTCTTGCCAGCTCCCTACGGAGCTGCGCTGCCCGCAGCGGGTTGGCAGGACTAGCTGCTGGCTGGGCAACGCGAGACCGAGCCGCACCGGCCTCCCAGTGCTGCTGAGTCGGGACCTCTCCTCTGCTGTCACCGCTTGCTGCAGTAAATGCAGCTCCCATCATGGGCTCTTCCCCAGAGCTCAGGTGACTTTGCTACTCGACAGCGGCTCCGAGAGGACCCCGTCCAGTCTTATCTGCTCCCCCTCTCCCACCCGGTGCCACGATGGTTCCTCCCTGCCTGCTCGGGTGCAGCAGCTGTGTGGGTGTGAGGAGCCACGCGGCGTGATGCATGAGTAGCCACGGCCACAGCCTGCGAGGGCTCGGAGCCAGGGCAGGACGTGGGCGCAGCCGGAGGGAGGGAAGGAAGGAAGGAATCGAGCTGTTGGCTGAGGGTGTGGGCACAGGCTGAGCGAGCCCGTTAGCCAGGGGCTAACTCATGGGGTCAGCTGGGTAACGTAAGGAGTGATAAAGCACCATCCTTGAGTGGATCAGAAGGAGGGTGGTTAGGAGGTTGAGAGAGGATCTTCTCCCCCTCTACTCTGCCCCGGGGAGACCACAGCTGGAATCTTGTGTCCAGTTCTGGGCCCCTCAGCTCCAGGAGGACACAGAGCTGCTGCAGACAGCCCAGCGCAGAGACACAGGGGTGATGGAGGGAGGGGAGCATCTCCCTGCTGAGGAAAGGCAGAGGGAGCTGGGGAAAAAGAAGCCTGAGGGGTGACCCCGTGGATGTTGATCAATGTAGAAAGGGTGGGTGTGAGGAGGATGGAGCCAGGCTCTGCTCAGGGGCACCCAGTGACAGGACAAGGGGCAGCAGGTGTGAGCTGGAACAGAGGAGGTTCCACATCAACGTGAGAAGGACCTTCTTCACGGTGAGTGTGACAGAGCCCTGGCAGGGGCTGCCCAGGGGGGTTGTGGAGTCTCCTTCCCTGGAGACGTTTAAAACTTTCCTGGCCATGTTCCTGTGTGACTGGATGCAGGGGATCCTGCTGTGGGATACTGAGCTTCTGTGCCGTTTGCTTCGAGGGCAAAAGACCTTATGTGGTGCAAGGGTGGTGCTGCTGAGAGGCTCATTCACCTCTTCCTCTTGATACTGTCGTATTAAACTCCTGCCTGACGTGGGCTGCAAATAGGACTGGGGGTTGTCTTGTACCCAAACCACCAAAACCACCTGCTTTTGCTCAGTGTGTGGAGCCCCTGCTTGCAGAGCTGGACACCAGTGAGGCGCTGGCTGTGCTCCTCGGCGTGAGCCAGCCGCCTGGAAGCGCAGCTCCGCGGCGCTGGAGCTACTCCTGGCTGTGGTGTGAGGAGCAGTGCTGAGCCCTCACTTCTTCCCTCAGGAGCAGAGCAGCTTCCCGCTGCCCAGGGATGGGTCTGTGCTCCCACTCGGGCTGTTGGTTGTTGCAAGGAGCTGGGGTTTCTGTGGTCAACACAAACCTCCTCCTGCTGCCTGGGGTGTCTGCCCCTCTCTCTACCCATCGCGGTTGGTTTCCTGGGCTGGGTTTCGTGTCTGTTGGTGTCAACAGTTTCTTTGCTGCTGCTCTTTCTCAATCCTGGGGCAGAGCCCACTGGAGGACAGCACAGCGATGACTCCCACCCTGCAGAGCTCCCCAGGCCTGGGGGGAGGTGATGATTTAACTCATCCCTCCAGGGCTCCGTCACTTGTTTTCCAGCATTTGGTGGCAGCTTTGCACAAAGCTGTGGTGTGTTTGCATGTGAGATGCAGGAGATGCTGTCTGTGGGATGGAGGGGATGTGTCAGTGTCTCCTGTGCCCGGGCAGCTTAGCTAAGGCTGGAGACCGAGATCCTCCACCTGGCTTGATCCCGCCTGGGGAGGCTCAAGTCTCCTGAGGAAGGTGCCGTCATCAGCCCTTGAGACTCCCGAAGTTCAGCGTGGGCCTGCAGGTCGTCTCGCCCGTTCCTTGTTGGCCCTCCCCACGCTCTGCACGGCCGCGGGGCTGCGGCACCTCCGGGGAGGCGCCCTGGGGGAGTGCGGCGGGAGGCTGCGGGTCCTCCGGCAGCGCTGTTTGGATTGGTGACTCCGCTGAGCTTCCTGCAGCCCACGCAGGCTCCTGCGTGAGCAGCACTGCTGCTCTGCACATTTAGCAGCTACCTTGAGGTGGGGAGCGATTGCTTCTTGGGCTCTGGGTAGTCATAGAATCTCAGCACCATCCAGGTTGGAAAAGACCTTCAAGATTATCAAGTCCAGGTCCTGCAACACCCTGGCTGCCCCTTTGTTTAACCCCTCCAGGGACGGTGCCTCCATCCCCTCCCTGCGCAGCCTGTTCCAAGGCCTCATCACTCTTTCTGTGAA
>VXBP01004465.1:156800-252353 GCA_013400115.1 Rhinopomastus cyanomelas
TTCCTTGGATCCAATCTGATCCTCCCCTGGCACAGCCTGACCCCATTTCCTCTGCTCCTATTGTTAGTCTCTAGGGAGAAGCAGCCAACCCCACCTCACTGCACCCTCCCCTCAGGGAGCTGTAGAGAGCAGTGGGGTCTCCCCTCAGCCTCCTCTTCTCCAGGCTGCGCAGCCCCAGCTCCCTCAGCCTCTCCCCATCAGCCCTGTTCTCCAGAGAGAGATTTTCTGTGTCTCAGACCAGCTCCTGCAGGCTGGTGGTGACTATTAGCTTTGCTCGGGCTTTGCTGCAGTTGCTTTCTGACTGCAGATCGATGCCAGCAGATTTATTTGTGATTTGAACTCTCCGACTGCTGCGCTGCTGCTCTGAGCCCTGGCCTCTGCGAATCCAGCCCCCGTTGCTGGGCTGCCGAGCAGCAGTTAGAGCTCGAAGCCCCAGGACCGCGGCTCGGCAGCAGAGGACGTGCTGGCTCCCTGATGGCAGGACCTGTCAAGAGAAACGTCTCCTCTCTCTAGGAGAGAGGAGCGTTTCTGGGGAGCAGGTGGTGAGGATGTTTAGCAAATGTCAGCTTGAGACCTTGCCATGCTGTGGGCAGTAGCGACATCGCTGAGAAATGTGTTATCCTGTCAGAAGGCAGCAGAAAATCCACCAGCTAAATGTTTACGAGCAAAGGCAGCCCCTTGCCAAGAGCGGGCGTCCTCCCACCCCGGAGATTTCATGGAGCGAGAGTTCCTCAAGCAGTGGGAATCCTGCTCCTGAGCTTGTGGAGGCTGAAGGCTGGAGCTGTTGGCACTGAACAGGCAGGGCTGTCCTGGGCAAGGGCTGCCAGTCCCTGCAGCCCCCGAGCCAGTCCCTGCAGCCCCCGAGCCGGTCCCTGCAGCCCCCGAGCCGGTCCCTGCAGCCCCTGAGCCGGTCCCTGCAGCCCCCGAGCCGGTCCCTGCAGCCCGGAGCCACATCATCTGCTCTTTCAGGTTGTTTTTGCCCCCTTGGCTCTGGGTTTTAGCACGAAGCAGCCACTGAGCTCCCGGCTACCACCGCTCAGGAGCCCGGAGCCTCACTCCGTGGAGGTGCTGGGAGGATCTCACGTTGTGCATGGGGAAGGGCTGATGCCAGAGGAGCGGCTCTGGTGAGATGCAGAAGGTTGTGATGGGTGAGGCTTGGTGTTGCCTCTCGTGTGTCTTGTGTTTCAGCAGAGTTTGGGTACCTGGGACTCAGCCAGCGCTGCTGGTTATCACTGGTCCTGACATGGTACCTCTGGTTTTACTGGGGAGATGGAGCAGCTAGTGCCTGGCTGCAGGCAGGGAGGGAGCAAAAGCTCTTGGTTCAGATTGTCCTGTGTCTTCTGCTGGTTCAGCTGAGTTGGTCTTTGTGATGATCTCTGTTAGGGCATCAGCATCTGGCCAGGCTCTGGAATGAGCTGCCTGGGGTGGAGGTTGAGTCCCTGTCCCTGGATGGTTTAAAAGACACTGAGATGTAGTGTTGGGGGGGATCTGGTTCACGGGTGAACTTGTTGAGGAGGGCTGATGGTTGGACCCGATGATCCCAGGGGTCTCTTCCACCCTGACCTCGTAGAGTAGGGCTGATGCTTGGACTCAATGATCCCAGGGGTCTCTTCCACCTTGACCTTGTAGAGTAGGGCTGATGCTTGGACTCGATGATCCTAGAGGTCTTTTCCAACCTGAATGATTCTATGGTTCCCGAGAGCCTTAACCAGTCCCCCCCGATGTTTGATCTGAAGCTGGCGCATGCCGCGCGCTGGTCTGCCTGTGAGCACAGGGGTTCCAACAGGGAACCCTCCTGCAAACCCTCTTCCCCAAAGCTCAAACACGTCTCCACCTTCTTCCAGAGCAGCTCTGGCTGTGGTTGTGTGACTGGGAGTGGGGTGAGCTGCAGCCACCTAAAGAAGCCCACTTGCCCAGCGTCCATGTGTGAAGCCAAATAATTGCCTCTGGGCTCATAGCTCCGCACGGGAGTGGTGTTTGACACTTGCTAACCTAATCAAATGGCTACTAATTGGTTATTAGAAGAGGCTTTAATGGAACTAATTGGCCTGCGGGCCAGCGAGCTATTTCAGTCCCACGCTCATGATGCTCAGTCACAGTGTTTGTTGAAGGCCAGAGCAGCGGCGAGGAGGCAGCGCCCATATTTCTCGGTGACAAGCTGCAGCTGGTCTCTGGGAAGACATTTACTCGAGGAAGCTCTTCAGTCCCTGCGCTCGAGCCCGGATCCCCAAGATGGATTTGCTGCGTTACCGCTTGATGCAGTTACGCCCACGCTGGCGGGAGCGAAGGCCTCCTCTGACACTTCAGCTCCCACTGCAGATGACTTGAGACTGGTCTTTCTAGTCATTTGGAGCAGCTCCACCTCTCTGGCAGCAGGACAGACCCCTCCTGGGTTGCTCACACGCACAGAGATGGGCAGGAGAGTGCTCCTCACCCACACATGCGTGGAAGGGGATGTTCATCCCCTTCATCCTCGCTTCTCTCAAGTTCCTCAAGATCTCTCCTGGCAGCATCAGTTCCAGCTCATGAAGCTCTTCCATACGGAGAAGTTTGTGGTCTCTTTCCAGAGTGGAGATCCCTCGGAGCTTTGTAGGGAGGGATTGATGTGAGCTGGAAGGCTCTACTGCCGGAGTGAGTAATCTCTTGGGTCACTCACAGTGTGAGGAGATGGTGACAGGGGGGGCCATTACATCTCATCAGCCCCTTCCAGAGCTGCCACTCAACACTCATTCCTTTTCATCTCCCTCCAAAGTGCTTTGACAGCCCAATATTGTCACTGTGTTCGGGTCCTTCCCACTCGGGGTCTGCACTCAGAGCTGCCCGGTGCTGGTGGAGTAGTTTATTGCCAGCAGCTGCTCAAATGGAGAGGAGGAACCATTTCCATGGTCCCTAATGGAGAGGTTTCTTTCTTGCTGAGAACCTGTGAGTGTGTTTTCGTGCTGGATGCAGGGCTCTGTGGCCAAGAAATGCTCAACCCTCCAGCGCTGAGGTGAGGAGCAGAGTCCTTCGTGTAAACGAGCCGGAGCAGGTGGCAGAGGGCTGGGCATGAAGGAGGCTGGCATTGACGACAGGGTTTGAGCTCCTCAGGGTCTGCACTGCTTCTGAGGGAGCAACTGAAGGACCTGGTGGCTGCTTTTCTTGAGAGCTGGAACAACTGGAACAGGCTGCCCAGGGAAGGGGGGAGTCACTCTCCCCGAGGGAGCTGGGAAAAAAGGAGCCTGAGGGATGACCCCATGGATGTGGGTCAGTATGGGAAGAGTGGGTGTCAGGAGGATGGAGCCAGGCTCTTCTCAGGAGCACCCAGTGATAGGACAAGGGGCAGCGGGTGTGAGCTGGAGCAGAGGAGGTTCCACATCAGTGTGAGAAGGACCTTCTTCATGGTGAGAGTGATAGAGCCCTGGCTGGGGCTGCCATGGGGAGTTGTGGAGTCTCCTTCTCTGGAGACATTTAAAACCCTTCTGGCCTATGTGACTGGATCTAGGGGATCCTGCTGGGGCAGAAGGATTGGTCTGGATGATCTTTCAAGGTCCCTTTCCATCCCTAATGTTCTGTGACTCTGATGGCTGCTTTTCTTGAGAGCTGGAACAACAGGAACAGGCTGCCCAGGGAAAGGGGGAGTCACCATCCCTGGGGAGGTTCAAAGAACCTACGGTTACCCTGGGGAAACAGGGTTTAGTGGGCAGAGTGGGGTTGAGTTGATGGTTGAACTGGATGATCCTGTAGAACTCTTCCACCTTTGATGACACCATGAATTATCCCACCTTTAAGGCCTCTCTCCCCCTCTCCAAGCTGCCCTGCTCCCCACTACCAGACCTTAGGGCGAGAGCACGGCACAGCTGAGCCGGTGCGGATATTAACGAGAACACGGCGTAACTTCATCTTGATGCCCATTAAACACCCTTAATGACCAGAGAGGTTTTTCCTCAGCTTAATGGACTCTTTTTCCAGAACAACGCTCGGCCACTTGTTATAAATGTCTGTTTATTAAACACTTTTTCTTCCTGAAAGCTCCTGCCCGGCCCGAATGGAGATAAATGGGGAGAGGATGGCCTTTGGAATTCAGCCTTCGAGGAGGATCTGTGTTTAAGAACAAAGACAGGAGCCAATTCCTTTTAGCTTCCACCTGTCTTTGCGTGAGAGATGAGGAGAGGCCAAGACATTTTTCACAAAGTGTGTTTTTAACTCTGGATGGATGAAGCAGTCGAGACCCAGCAGCCGTGAAATAGCGGCTGCTGTCAGAGCTGCTCCTGGCGCAGAGAGGCCCTTCGCACCGATGAGTTGGCCAGAGGCTGACAAGCAGATGTAAGTCAGGCTGCTGTACACTGTCGGTCTTGAGATCCTTCTCCATGGTGTTAGTTCACCTTTAGGAGGGCACTTGGTGCAGAAGAGGCTTCTAGAGCCTCTGACACCAGGGAGAGGGTGTCTAAGGCAGGCATCTCCCCACCTTACTCCTGGGGTTCAGAGCAGACCGAGTGGGTAGGTCCCCAGCACTGTCAAATCCCTCAGCTGTGGTGTCAGTGCTGCTCTTCAGGCTTTTAGTGCCTGTTTGGGTGGTGCTGTGGAGATCCCTTCTAACCCTATGGTTCTGTGGTTTTATTATGTGATCTTTTGAGGTTCCTTCCAGTCCCTAATCTAATGACAGGACAAGGGGCAGCAAGTGTGAGCTGGAGCAGAGGAGGTTCCACATCAGTCTGAGAAGGACCTTCTTCCCAGTGAGGGTGACAGAGCCCTGGAAGGGGCTGCCCAGGGGAGTTGTGGAGTCTCCTTCTCTGGAGATGTTTAAAACCTGCCTGGACTTGTTCTTGTGCAACTGGGTCTAGGAGATCCTGCTGTGGTGGGGGCATTGGACTGGATGATCTTTTGAGGTCCCTTCCAATCCCTAGTGACTGGATCCAGGGGATCCTGCTGTGGCAGGGGGATTGGACTGGATGATCTTTGGAGGTCCCTTCCAATCCCTAGTGTTCTGTGGTTCCATGAGCTGGCTGTTGCTCATCTCCTGGCTGCAGGGACCCCAGTCTCATGGCAGAACTTCCAGCTACAACTCCCTTGGGGTTGGTGAGCAAGTTTTTCTCATCAAAGCTAAAATAAGAACCATTCTTGAAGATCAATGGTCTGGTACAACCCCTTGTTCTAGTCCTTCCCACACACCGTGGTGAGGCTGTCACGGACTCCACAGAGTCCTGCCTCATTCTGCAGCTCGCTGTGATTCCCCCTCTGCATGGACATGCCCTGGCTCTCTCTTGTGCAGTGCACTGCAAAGGGAACGGGGATGGGGATGGCAAACCTGTGGCAAAGGGCACTGCCCGTGTGCCAGCGACCCTGGGCAGGGAAGGAACTTCTTCACTCTGAGCCCCAGCTGGCAGAGCTGATGGAGAGCCCCAGCGCTCATCATTCCCCCTGCACTCAGCCCTGGTGCTGCTGGGGCTGTTTGACCTGAGGAGGAGGAGGAGGCTGAGGGGAGGTCTTACCACCCTCAGCAACTCCCTGAAGGGGCTTTGTGGAGATGTGGGTGCTGGTCTCTTTTCACAGGTCATTACAGTATCACAGTATCACAGTATTACCAAGGTTGGAAGAGACCTCATAGATCATCAAGTCCAACCTGTCAACACAGAGCTCAAGGCTAGACCATGGCACCAAGTGCCACGTCCAATCCTGCCTTGAACAGCTCCAGAGTTGGCGACTCCACCACCTCCCTGGGCAGGCCATTCCAGTGGCCAATGACTCTCTCGGTGAAGAATTTTCTCCTCACCTCAAGCCTAAATTTCCCCTGGCGCAGCTTGAGGCTGTGTCCTCTTGTTCTGGTGCTGGCTGCCTGAGAGAAGAGAGCAACCTCCTCCTGGCCACAACCACCCCTCAGGTAGTTGTAGACAGCAATAAGGTCTCCCCTGAGCCTCCTCTTCTCAAGGCTAAACAATCCCAGCTCCCTCAGCCTCTCCTCATAGGGCTTGTGCTCAAGGCCCCTCACCAGCCTCGTTGCCCTTCTCTGGACACGNTGACTGACTCAATGCCCTCATCCAGATCATCTATGAAAATATTAAAGAGGATGGGGCCCAGCACTGATCCCTGAGGAACACCACTAGTGACCGGCCGCCAGCTGGATGTGGCACCATTCACCACCACCCTCTGGGCTCGGCCCTCCAGCCAGTTCCTAACCCAGCACAGAGTGTTGCCGTCCAAGCCGTGGGCTGACAGCTTAGCCAGCAGTTTGCTGTGGGGGACAGTGTCAAAGGCCTTGCTGAAGTCCAGATAGACCACATCCACAGGCCTCCCCACATCCACCAAGCGGGTCACCTGATCATAGAAGGAGAGCAGGTTGGAGAGGCAGGATCTGCCCTTCCTGAACCCATGTTGGCTGGACCTGAGCCCTTGGCCATCCCTCAGGTGTGCAGTTACTGCCCCCAAGATAACCTGCTCCATCAGTTTCCCCGGCACTGAGGTCAGGCTGACAGGCCTGTAGTTCCCAGGATCCTCCAGCCGACCCTTCTTGTGGATGGGGATCACATTGGCCAGTTTCCAGTCACCTGGGACCTCTCCGGTGAGCCAGGACTGATGGAAAATGATGGAGAGCGGCTCGGCCAGTTCATCTGCCAGCTCTCTCAGCACTCTAGGATGGAAGACAGAACAAGAGGGACCAGCCTCAAGCTGCTCCAGAGGAGGGTTAGGCTGGTCAGCAGGGAAAAGTTTTTCACTGGAAGAGCAGCCAGACACTGGAGCAGGCTGCTGGGTTGATCCCCACCCCTGGAAGTGTTTAAAGATGGTTTAGATGTGGTGCTTGGAGATCTGGGCTAGTGGTGAACTTTGCAGAGTAGGGTTATTGGCTGGACTTGATCTCAAGGGGCTTTTCCAACCTCAATGATCCTGTGAAGGTCTAAGTTTCTTCTTCAAATAACCATATTTTGAAAAAACCCAAAGGGCAAAGCAAGTCTTAAGAAGTTTTATAGGGTTTATGGGTTTTAAGGAGGAGCTCAGAGCAGCTCAGGTAGGTAGACGCTGCTTTGCAGTTGAACAGGTCGTTTGGGTAGAATGTTAATGCCTCAGTAATCATGTTGCTGCTAAAATGTCACAAGAAAAAGGCTCAGAGCCCTTTCAAACTGCCAAGGAGGAGTCACTTTGGCATTTTGAACGTCCCCCCGAAATTGCTTCCTGGCCAAGCTCCCCCGGGGAGCTCTGTGAGGTGCTTGGCAGCTCCTGGATCATTAAATGCTCCGGTGTGTTTCCACCCGGAGCATCACTTTGCTGCTGGGGTGTGGAGTCTCCTCTTCTGGAGACGTGTCAAAGCCACCAGGCTGTGTTCCCGTGTGACTTGGTCTAGGTGGTCCTGCTCTGGCAGGGGGATTGGACTGGACGAGCTTTCGAGGTCCCTTCCAACCCCTGATGCTCCGTGGTTGTGAGCGGCTGCGTGGGGAGGAGGCACAGGGCGCTGTTTCAGCCCCTGCTGCCTGTCACATCCCCTGGGGCGAAGCTGGGATGAGTGTCAGGGGAATGGGGCGTTACTGGAGGCAGTGTGCTGCTGCGACTGGGACGAGCGTGTTATTGGTGGCCATCCTGCCCGTAGCTGATGCTCAGAGCATCCTTCTCCTTCCTGTGGCTCTTGACTCAGCTGCCTGCAGGAGGGCAGGGCAGCAAGGGGAAGGTCCTAGCGCCCGAGAGGAGCCTTGGAAAGGCCGGAGGGAAGGCAGAGCACTGCCGCGGTGATTACACCACACGAGATGGGTAATTACACCGCGTTACATCGGTAATTACACCCCGCGACACGGGTTCATTGCTCCGCTGACAGCTTGGGCGCAGGGACCTCTTCCTTCCCGCTCCTCCTGTCAGTATCATGAGCTGGTCTCAAGGTGCTTCCAGCTTTCCCAGCACAAACGCGTCGAGCAATAAACGTTTACGGTGCAAAGATCGCTGTTGCGGCAGCAGGAGGAGGGGAGCAGTCCCCAGCCTGCCCGTCGTCCCTGCGAGAGCGGCTCTGCCGTTCCCTAGCCCTGTGGCCAGGGGGATCTCTGCTCCTCCTGGCTGGGCTCGGGTCCTGCCCTGAGCCTCGTGTGAGCATCCCTGCCTGCCCTCCCGCTCACCGCATCCCTCTGCCTCCCTGCGCAGCGCCGGGGCTGAGTCACGCCGCCCGCCCCTGCCAGCTCTGTCTGGGTGAGAACCCTGGCACCGCTCGCCTCACATCTCGGGAAGCCGCCGGTGGCCCCGTTACGTACTCATCTGGAAAAGCGGCTGGGTCGTGCCTGGCTACTCTGCCCCTCCCGGAGACTTTTCCTGCTCCCCCTGCAGATGGATAGTTAGCTTCTAGCCAGGGGCTTTCATTTCCTCGCTGGCTGCAGCAGCTGTGACAGATCCCCGGAAGGGGCTGCTCGGGGGGGTTGTGGAGTCTTCTGTGGAGACGTTTAAACCCCACCTGGATGTTCCTGTGCAGGTGGATCTAGGGGATCCTGCCGTGTTGGGGGGTAGTACTGGATGATCTCTCGAGGTCCCTTCCAGTCCCTCATGTTCTGGGATTCTGTGATGCACAGATACTTCCCACCTTCTTTTTTCCCTCCTCTAACCATTTTAACCAGTCACCAGTGTCATGAAGAAGTGGGAAGAGATTACAAGTCCCCATCAAGCTTCAGGCTCTGGCTGCTCTGCTCGTAAATGCACCGTAGAAACAGGGAGCCGGGAGCAGGTTTCGCGGCGGCGCGGGGACGTTTGTTCAGCAGCCGCCGGGCTCTGCTCCTGCTCTACTTCTCCTCCTCCTCCTCCTCCCCGTGAAGCAATCCCGAGTTAACACGCTGGGTCTGCAGCTCCCGGCTGGCTGCTGCTGCTGCTGCTGAGCCACACTTGGAGAGGTAAAAATGGGCTTGCAAAGGCTGCGATGACAGTTCTGGGATTCACTGCGGGAGGCTGCAGTTACATAACGGCTCGAGCTGGGGAGTTACTGGGTGAAGGCCAGCGGCGTCCTGGGGTGGAGCAGAACGGGGGTGGCCAGCAGATCGAGAGAGGTTCTCCTCTCCTTCTGATCTGCCCTGGGGAGAACACAGCTGGAGTCTTGTGTCCAGTTCTGGGCCCCTCAGTTCCAGAAGGACACAGAGCTGCTGGAGAGAGCCCAGTGCAGAGCCACAGAGATGATGGAGGGAGGGGAGCATCTCCATGATGGGGAAAGCCTGAGGGAGCTGGGGCTCTTGAGCTGGGAGAAAAGGAGCCTGAGGGGTGACCCCATGGATGTTGATCAATATGGGAAGGGTGGGTGTCAGGAGGATGAAGCCAGGCTCTGCTCAGGGCAGTTTGACTAGATGACTGGGGGGACTGGACTAGATGATCTCTCGAGATCCCTTCCAATGTCTAATGATTTATGATTCTGTGATCTAATGATAGGACGAGGGGCACTAAGTGTGAGCTGGAGCAGAGGAGGTTCCACATTGATGTGAGAAGGATCTTCTTCATGATTAAGGTGCCAGAGCCCTGGCAGGGGCTGCCCAGGGGGGTTGTGGAGTCTCCTTCTCTGGAGCCATTTCAAACCCACCTGGCCACGTTCCTGTTTGACTGGATCTAGGGGATCCTGCTGTGTTGGGGGGGTTGGACTGGATGATCCTTCGAGGTCCTTTCCAATCCCCAATGTTCTGTGACTCTGTGATTAAGGGACCTGCGATCCCCACAAGGGGACTTGTTTGCCAAGCCCCTACACCCACCCGTTGAGTCCAGCATGTAGCCAGGAGGGGACCGGCTGAGCCCCCGCAGCAGGATGCTGGGGTTACTGGGGATACTGGGGCTGTGGTGAGTCCTACTCTGGGCCCTGCAGAGCCCAGCCGGGCAGCTTCTCAGCCCCTGGGTCTGTCAGGAAGATGCTCTCCCCTCTCCTAAATGCTAATGAAGCGCTGTTGGGACGCTGTTAACATTTGAAATGTTAATGCGGGACAACTGGGGAAGGGGAGGGAAATCAAAGACTCTTCCAGTATCAGACACACCGTCCCCCTCTGGGCTCGCAGCCTGCCAGCTCTGGAGCTATTTTCTTGCTTTGCATAATTTTTCCATCTCTCTCTGCATCAGCTCAGCTCTTCAAAGGCTTCCTTCTGTTTCCAGCTCTCTTGCTGCTGCTGCTAAATAAGCTCCTCTCTGCGCTCCCCAGAATCGTCCCGTCGTTCCTTCACCTCCGGTTTGTTAGAGAAGTCTCGCAGGCTGTGCCGAGGGGACGCGGGCCGAGGCAGCCCGAGCTGCTGCCGGGTGCTGCTGCGTTGTGCTGCCTGCTGCTGCTGCCAGAGCCAAAGGGGGGAAGCGAGGGAATCGGTAGCAGCCGGTTGGTTTCTGCCTGTGTCATGCAAATCTTCCAGGCGCTTCTGAGAGCCGCCTGTCTTGGCCGAGGGCTTCTGCAGCTGCCTGGTGCTGCTGCTGGGTGTCGGCGTTCCCCAGCTCCACGCTCTCGCTCCTGCTGGCTGTCTTGGGTTGGCTCGTGGTGCCCAGCTCCTTCCAGAAGTGCAGTGGGGATGGAGCAGCCCCCCCGAGTCAGCTGTGACGGTGGGAGGTGGTCCCGTGGGGTGGTGCAGCTGGGAGGTGACACCCTTGGACGAGGCATTGCCTGAAGTAAATGTAGTCTGGTGGGGATCCCGGCATGGAGATGAGGACTTGGGAATGGAGGTGGAGCATTTGGAGTGGAGATGAGGACTTGGGAGTGGAGATGGGGACTTCAGAATGGAGATGGGGACTTGGGAATGGAGGTGGAGCATTTGGAGTGGAGATGGGGACTTCAGAATGGAGATGGGGACTTCAGAATGGAGATGGGGATTTGGGAGTGGAGACGGAGTGTTTGGAGCGGAGACGGAGACTTGGGAGCGGAGACGGGGACTTGGGAGTGGAGACGGGGACTTGGGAGTGGAGACGGGGACTTGGGAGTGGAGACGGGGACTTGGGAGTGGAGACGGAGACTTGGGAGTGGAGACGGAGACTTGGGAGTGGAGATGGGGACTCGGGAAATGGAGATGGAGACTCAGGAATGGAGATGGAGGCTTGGGAATGGAGATGGAGACTCAGGAACGGAGATGGAGAGTTTGGAGTGGAGACAGGGACTCAAGAATGGAGATGGGGACTTAGAAATGGAGACGGGACTTTTGAATGGAGATGGGGACATCAGAGTGGAGACAGGGACTTTGGAATGGAGACAGGGACTCGGGAACGGTTGTGGCCTTGGCTGTAAGTGCTCAGCCCAGTTGTCATCCCCCGTGAGCTGCTGTGATGACAGCGGTCCCTGCGGCTTGTGAACTTTGCCTGAAAGGCTTTTGATGACAATTTAATAACAGCTGAGCTCTTGGTACAGAGCTTCTCACCCCTGGAACTGAACTGCTTCACTGCAAAGGGCAAGGACCATCATCCCCCAGATTCGTGGGGGGGAAGAGCTGGGTTTTATTTGTGAGAGTAATTAGAACGAGTGGAGTTAATCAAGTTCTCGTGTGAAGGGCTGTTGCTTTTTAAAGGCAGAGCCCCAGATTCAAAGGAGAGCTCGCAGGGGCGTAGGAGCATCTGATGGCTTCTCGGGGAACTCGTCAGTGCCTGTGGCGCGAAGGCATCAACCCTGCCGAGGCAGCATTCAGAGGGAACAGAACCAGCGGAGGGAAAGGCAGGACAAGGGACAAGGCGCAGGGCTGGCTTACTGCGGCCCGAGGTCCTGCTGAGCAGGTCCTGCTCTTGCCCCAGCGCCCGGGTGTGCTGCTCCTTCCACACTTTGCCTCTCCAGCCTCTCAGTGTCCTGGTGCTTGAGGAGATTCTCCAGCTCCTGAGCACCTCTGGGTCTGCAGTGAGTGGAGAAAGTCCACTGGAAGCACTGCTGGTTCTAGTTTCTGAAGGGGAGGGCTCAAAGAGTGGATGGTCTTTTGAGGTCCCTTCCAGTCCCTGAAGCTGTGGGATTGTGTGAACACAGCCCCTCCTGGAGAGCATCAGCTCTGCCATGGCTGATGGAGTCTTGCGTGAGGAGCAGCCAGAGGGGCCAGCCAACAGCTCCAGTGGAAAGATGATTTCCCTAGACCAGTAGGTCCATAGAACCAGGGTCTTCACTGGAGAGATGATAATGGAACTTCATGACTTTTCAGCTGGGGATCCTTCCAAAAGTCACTGGGTTTGTGTGAACATGGCCCCTCCTGTAGAGCATCAGCTCTGTCATGAGTGATGGAGTCTTGTGTGAGGAGCAGCTAGAGGGGCCGGGCAACAGCCCCACTAGAAAGATGATTTTCCTAGAGTGACTGACCAGTGGGTCCACAGGACCGGGCTGTTCACTGGAGAGATAAAGATGTGACCTAGTGGCTCTTGAACTTATGGTCACTTGATTACCACTGTCTTCATGTGAAGGCAGCTCTCCTGTAGAGCTCTACCTGGGGATGAAGCCTTGCCTGAGGCTCAGCCAGAGGGGCTGGCCAACAGCCCCAGTGGAAAGGTGATTTCCCTAGAGCGACTCCCCCCTGGGTCCACACTGGGTCCACGGTGGCCACTGGAGAGACCCAACCCAGTTCCATCAACTGGTTGTGATGGGCTGGGTCGTGCTTCATTAATAGGACGTTGACTAGGTGGGTAGAAGGTGAGTTGGCAGCTGGGGCTGGAAGCCACCTGGATCAAAGGAGAGCAGGAAACAACCGCGGTTGCCGCGGATCCGATTAGAACGATCGAGGAACCTGCTCCTTCTGGAATCTGATTTTCAGAAGCATCGTTGCAGCAGCGGTCCCTCTGCACGACGCGCACGATGAGAGGAGGAATCAGCAGTTTGTGATGGGCTCTTGGACTAAAATTAAACATCAATTTCCTGGCTTCCAGTCAGATGGTTGGTGCTCCGAGGGCCGGGCAGAGGTTTCTGGTCCTGATTCAGCCTCCGAGGTTGTGTCCTGTTGATTTGTCACTCCTGCATCCCCTTGTGTTGGACAAACAAGGTGTTTGATGTGTTGGGGTGGGAGCAGGGGCTCCCCGGGCTGTGCCCTCGCAGCAGTGGCTCTTTCTAGGAACATCCTGTTCCCCACTGCCAGTGGGTGTCCTGGAGGTACCGAGTGATGCTCTTGCATCATCTTCTGAGCTGCAGGAGAGTGGTGGGGTGATGGAGGGCTGCCCAGGTGGGTTGTGGAGTCTCCTCTGGAGATGTTTCAGACCCACCTGGACAGATTCCTGTGCGACTGGATCTTGGGGATCCTGCTGTGGCAGGTGGATTGGACTGGGTGACCTTTCCAGGTCCCTTCCCATCCCTAATGTTCTGTGACTCTCCATCCCAGTCTGGTGCAGGATGCTGGTGCTGGTTGCCCCGCTCACCTCGCAGAGCTGGGGCTGTGGTGTGGTCAGTGCCAGAGGAAAACGCCAGCGTGTGGTTCAGCAAGTGAAGAGCTTTGCACCCCCGAGTTCCCGTTTCAGGGCAGCTTCTGCCTGCAGCCCAGAGACAGCCCCTGCACAGCTGTTCTCAGACCTTGGGGAGACCCTTCCAGCTCCCAGAGCCCGTTGACTCTTTGTACATCGCGTTCCGTCTGAAGAAGTCCTGGGGTGGAGATTAATTACTTGCTTTAGCTTTTCTCATCGTGAGGTCTCACTGGTGATCAGGCAGCCAGTTCACTCCGTGTTTGAAGGACGCAGCGGGGCCGCGTTGCCGAGCAACACCGGTGAGCAGTGAGGCAGCACTGGGACACCGTGGGGCAGCACGGGGGTGCCATGGGGTGGCAGAGTTGCCACCTCATGGGGTGGTGTTGGCAGGTTATGGAGTGGTGCTGGTGTGCAGTAGGGCCATGCTGGTGTGTTCTGGGGTAGTGCCACGGGGCGGGGTGGGACCTGGCTGCTGTTGTCCCTGGTGCTGCACCCCATGCCCTGGGGCTCTGGTGCTGGCCCAGCATGCTGCAGCACCTCATGGACCTCTTGAAGAAGCTGTGTCCAGGGCTGCTCTCAAGCACGAGCTGGAGTAGCTCTGGACTGTTGACACCCCCAGAAGAGGGTGGGGATGGACAACAGCTGTGCACTGGGTTCTGATGGGTTTAGCTCTTGCTTGGGTCACCACCTGGGCTCAGCAAGTTCTCTTTGCTGCAGGGCATCTGGGAAAACAGATGCTGAGGTCAAGGAGCAGCACCTTTTGCTCCCACCTGGAGAGGGAAAAGCTGAGCTGCCCTGGGACCGGCAGTAGCCAGGTGAGCAGCACTGGAGCCCCATGGCCAGTGGCCACTCAAAAGGAAGCAGCAGAAGCTCCTCTGTGCTGGGTTCACAGCAGGTTTCGGTGGGGACCTTGCTCTGCATGAGCCAAACCTGCTGAGTCTGTTGCCTGGCACGAAGTCCACAGGCTGCTCTTTGCACAGAGGACTAGGATAAAATAGCTTCCTCCCCCTCACATTGCTGCTGAAAAAAACAGGGGGATGGGGTAAAAAATACTCCCTCAGCCCCTGCCCTGCCTGTGGGGCGCAACCGGCTCCTGCAGGGAGGCGGCCAAGGCGCCGACGCTATTTACTAGCCCAAGGCTCCTGCGCCGGGGATGGCTCTGGGCTGTCTTGCAGCAGAGTCGGCTGCAGCAGCAGCGAGGCCACGGAGTTCGCCTTGACTCCCCTCACTACCAAAATAAATGTTCAGGGCAGGATTGTTCCACTGAGCAGCCGCGAGTGGGGAGAGGGAAGAAGGGAGGAGGTGGTACGTGCCGGCGGCTCTAAACTGGCTGCGGTGGGGATTGCGATGTACGGGAGAGTTCAGGGGGGAGCGAGGAGGAGGAGGAGGTCGGCGGGGCGGCCAGAGAGCGCAGGATGGCCAGAGCCAAGCTGAAGAATTCGCCGTCGGAGAGCAATGCCCACGTCAAAGCCGTCCCGCCGGCCGGCGCAGACGATGCCCACGGGGTGAGCCCCTTGCTGCCGGCTCGGAGGATGGGATCGCTGGGGAGCGATGTCGGACAAAGGTACCGCAGGACCGCAGCGGTGCGGGAGGCTTCGGGCTCCGGGGTGGGCAGGCAGCCCCTTTCTAGGAGCAGGGGGAAGGGTCAGTGCCCCCGTGGGCTGGGGGGCTGGTGGCTCAGATGCTGCTGGTGGCCCCAGCAGCTCCAAAGTTGGGTTATGAAAGAGGGAGCTGGAGCAGAAGAAAGCCAGAGCCTTGACATTATTTATAAGTGTTTCTTGAGGTTTGCTGGGGGGGGTGTCTTTCTCCCCCCTCATCTGCTAAAATCACACCTGAAAGGCAGCCCTGAGACTGGGGGGTCCCACCCAGCGCCCCAAACTCACAGTGCACCTCGTCTGAGCCCTGATTCACACCGCTGACGCCGCGGTGGGGAGAGGGGAGATGCTCGGTCCCCCCTGCCTGAGCAGTCATTTCTTCACAACAGGGAAAGAGGAGGGGATGGGGGGGAAGCAGCAGCTGCCAGAGCCAATGCTGCAGCCTCCTCCTGCAAGCAGCCAGCCTGGTGTGTGCAGGGTGGGAGCCGGCTGCTTTTCAGGAGGAGGATCCAAATGCTCCTCTGTTGCATCTGAATTAGAGTGTTTGAGGAGAAGCCAAGTCCCCCGGTTACGATGAGGAAGCAGATGCCAGGGATTCAGTTCTTCTTCTGTTCATCCCATTTGCTGTTTCCTTTCTCCCCCCTCCCCTCTGTCAATCCAGCCCTGCAGCCCATCCTTGCTGTCGCTCTCCTCAGCAGACCCACCTCCCCGGTGCCCGTGTGCTGTACATCTTCTAGGATGTGATCTGGGGCTGCTTCCAGCCCCGGGCTCCTGTGCCAATTAGCACTGTAGGACAGGCTCTGTTGGCAGTGGGTTGTGCTTGTTTGGCTGTAGATGGGAAGGCATGAGCCACCTCAGCTTCAGGATGGTCTCACCGGTGGGCTTGGCCGGGAGGGCGGCAGCCAGCCAGGAGCAGCAGATGTGGGGAAGCCGGGGAGGGCATCGGCGCGGCAGTTCCCCCGGTGCAAAGCTGTGCCGGGCACATGCTCCGGTCTCCAGGGCTGGGAGGCAGAGTTCCTGGCGTGTCTGCGGAAACGAGAGCGCGTCTCGGGCTGATGGGTGGGGTGCCAGCTCTCCAGATGGCAGCCGGGCTGGCTCTCCGGCGAGCGGGCACTTGGATCTGGCAGGTCGCTGCCGTCTGACGCGGCGAGGTGAGGGCTGGAGCTGCAGATGGGCACAGGGTGGGTGCATCTCTGGGGCAAATGTGGTCTCACTAGTGCTCTGCCTCTGCTCCTGGTGTCCACCAGACTGCTGTCACTCTGTCTTGCTTCCATTGCTTCAGAGAGACATCAAACATCATGTGAGAGGTCAGTGTCAGGAGGGTGGAGCCAGGCTCTGCTGAGGGGCAGCGGGTGTGAGCTGGGACAGAGGAGGCTCCACATCAATCTGAGAAGGACCTTCTTCCCAGGGAGGGTGCCAGAGCCCTGGCAGGGGCTGCCCAGGGGGGTTGTGGAGTCTCCTTCTCTTGGAGATGTTTCAAACCCACCTGGGCATGTTCCTGTGCGACTGGATCTGGGGGATCCTGCTGCACCGAGGGGATTGGACTGGATGGTCGTTTGAGATCCCTTCCAGTCCCTCATGTTCTGTGGTTCTGTGATTCTGGGGTCACCCACAAGTGTGAAGGCATGTCCCGGGCACTGCTGTTGGGAAGATGGTTGCAGTCCCTTTCAGCTGCTGCTGATGTAGCCCTCACAAGAAATTCAGGGCTAGACAAAGACTCCTACTTGTAGCCAGAGGGCTCTTCCAGACCCACCCCAACCACCACTAACCGCTGTGGCTGTGATTAAAACCTGTGAGGAGCTTCTCCTCTCCTGCCCTCAGGAGCCTGGTGGGTGCTTGCCTGTGACTGGGAAGCCAAACCTTCATCCCAGGGCGCCAAAGCCTCATCCCAGGGCACCAAAGCCTCATCCCAGGGCACCAAAGCCTCATCCCAGGCTGACCCTCTTTGTCTCCCGGGATGCGATGCTGCAGGGCATCAGTGGATCTGGGAGGGCTGCCTGCCCAAAGTTCACACAGCCAGTGTCTTGGCGGAGCCCAGGTTGCCTGGCCAAGTGTATGGACTGCACCTGGGTACCTCAGGGCTTTGTGAAAGAACCTAATCCCCTGGTTCCTCTGGAATTTTAAGTGTCCAGAGAACCCAATTCCCTGGCTCCACTGGGATCTCGCCACAGCCCATGTTGTCAGGGGGTGATGGTGCCTTGGACACCGCTGCTGCAGGGTAGAGAAGAGGATGGCAGCGGGCAGAGCCCTGGGAGCAGCCCACGGGGCTTTCCTTGTCCTCTGCACGCTGCTTCCCCCGCTTGGGTTGACAAACAAGATTGAGCTTCGTGCTCTTGCCCGTCGCTGGGTGCTCAGGCAGGAAGATTGTGCTGGAGACGATGAGCAGACGCTCCTGGTTAGTGGCCACGGCTGCTGCTGGGATTGGAGGGTGAAGCTGCCAGGCAATGGTGAAGAAGATGCTGTGAGCCCCAGGATGTCCTCAGGGATGCAAATGAATGGTCTAGACAACCAGAGCCAGTGCAGTTTGTTCTCAGCTGCTTTACTTGCCTCCTTGCTCGGTCTCGTAGTCATTGCAGCATCTCAGGGAGATGAGAGAGGAGGCTCTGGGGAGACCTTAGAGCAGCTTCCCAGTACCTGGAGAGGGCTACAGGAGAGCTGGGAGAGGGCTTTTTGCAGGAGTTTGTGGTGGTGGGATGAGGGGAGATTGCTTGAAGATGGAAGAGAGGAGATTTAGACTAAAGATTAGGAGGAAATTCATTACAGAGAGGGTGCTGAGGCCCTGGAGCAGGTTCCCAGGGAAGCTGTGGCTGCTCCATCGCTGGCAGTGTCCAAGGCCAGGTTGGATGGGGCTCTGGGCGACCTGGTCTGGGGAGAGGTGTCACTGCCTGTGGCAGGGAGGTGGAACTAGATGAGCTCTGAGCTCCTTTCCAACCCAGCCCATTCTATGACTCAAAGCTTTAAGGGGCTCTCAGTCAGACAGGGAAGGGATTGAGTTCATCTGAGGAGAAACCACTCCACAGCCCTGTGCAGGAGGCAGAAAGAGGTCAGGGCTGGCCCTGGGCATCCAGGATGGGGGTACTTTGATGTGGATGGGGAGCTGCAGGAGGACTGGGACCAGCCCAGGCTCCTCGTGTTGAAGTAGCTCCTGATGAAGATGCTTGAAGCTGCTTTTGTACACCAGGGGCTGCTCTGAGGAGGGGATGCAACCTCCCTTGTCTAGCCCTCTGAGGAGGGGATGCTTTGCCTCCTCCTCGGAGGCTCCTGGCACTCCAGGGAGGCAGAGCCTGCTGCCAGACCTGCTGCCTGGGTAGCCAGACTCTCCTGGCACGCCGTGGCCAGCGAGCCACAGTCTGAGTGAGCCGACTTACGAGCTGTTCATGAGGCAGGTTGCTCCTGTACAACTTGTGTTGGGGGCAGTTTGAGTGATGAGGACTAAAGCTGCAGAAAACCCACCCATCCAGCAGCTCTGTGCTTGGGGGGCGCAAGGATGGGTCAGCAGCAGTGCATGTGGAGCCTGTTCCATGGGCTGCCTGTGCAGCTCTGCTGGGAGCAGGGGCAGCTCTGCTGGGAGCAGGGGCAGCTCTGGCCACGGCCCACCCTGCTGCGCTCTGCCCCTCCCAGGGCACTGCAGATGTACCCAGAAGGTGTCTGGGGTTGACGCCCCGTCCTGGGGCTGGGGGGCTGGCAGTGCTCCCTGCCCCACCGTTCCACTCTCACCTCTGACTTTCCTGCTTGGAGCTGAGAAGAGCTGAAGCCTGGGCTGCTGAGGTCTGGGGAGGACAATTAGCATTGCAGAAAAGCTGAGGAGCTCGGGAGGGCTCCAGGCCAACTCCTTCTCAGAGCCGGACTGACTTCCAAGTGGGCTCAGCTGGCTCAGGACCAGTGCTGATGGGTTTTGAGCATCTCCCAGGCTGGAGATGTCCCAGCTTCTCTGGGTACCGGGTTCAGGGCTTGATCACGCTCCGGATCGATAGTTTATCCCTTGCTGCCTCTTGTACCTGTTCCCTCCTGTCCTGCAGCTGCATCCATCCAAGAGGAGGCTGGCTGTGCCTCACCTAGGACAGAGATGGGGAGGGCTGTTAGAGCCTCCCCTCTTTCTCTCCTCCAGGCTGCACCTTGCACAGCCTGGCCTTGTGTCTTGCCTCGAGATATTTGGGCAGGAATAGGTGGGACATCAGGAGTCAGCCCTGGGATGGGCTGCCCAGGGTGCTGGTTGGGTCCCCATCCCTGGATGTGTTGAAAAGTCGCTTAGATGTTGTGTTGGGGGATCTGGTTCAGAGGTGACCTTTCAGAGTAGGGTTGCTGGCTGGACTTGATGATCCCAGGGCTCTTCTCCAACCTGAATGATTCTGTGATTCGTGCTGCAGCCAGCAAGGAGCCTGGAGTCTGCTGGGTCAGAAGCAGCAGCTCTGCCCGGGTGAGTTCAGTGCAAGGTTCCAGGGAGACAAAGGACCTTGGGGAGTGAGGGAGGTGCCCAGACCCATCTGAAAATGTCATCTCTGACTGACTGTGATTGTTCCAAGCCAGGAGTTAGACCTGCTGAGTCTGAATCTGTTTTCCTTGTGTGATGCTCACGCAGAGCCAGATCAGTGGGAAGGTCTAGTCTGGCCATTGAAACCATTATACCCACCCTGTGCTTGCAGCTAGGGTTGCTGGAGGTGGTCTCTGGAGCAGGTGGCAGCAGCAAGTGCCCGGGTGCAGTTCCTTCTGCTGCTGGACTTCTGCTGTGCCAGGTCTCAGACTCAGAGAGCATTAGGGATGGGAAGGGACCTCGAGAGATCATCCAGTCCGACCCCCCCCAACACAGCAGGATCCCCTAGATCCAGTCACACAGAAACAGTCCAGGAGGGTTTGAAATGTCTCCAGAGAAGGAGACTCCACCACCCCCCTGGGCAGCCCCTTCCAGTGCTCTGTCACCCTCCCTGGGAAGAAGGTCCTTCTCACACTGATGTGGAACCTCCTGTGCTCCAGCTCACACCCGCTGCCCGCTCTGTCCCCTCCTGGGGTGATGAGAAGCCAACAGCTCATTTAATTATTTATTAACATTTCTTCAGCCAAAGCTTTTCCCAGCAAAGAGCTTTCAGAGGGACCTCTCTGTCTTCCAGTGAACAAGCATCTGCCGCTTCAGCTGGCAGTGAGGTGGAAATGCCCTGGCAGGGACTTGCCAAGTGGGGTTTGCCCACCCCTGCCAGCACACAGCCTCCATTCTTCTCGCATTCAGCTGCTCTCTCAGCTGCCCACGGAGGGCTTCTGTGGGAAATCTGAGACAGGCTGTGGCCAGGGTTGCCAGGGTGGGTTAGCCATGGGGTTTGTGCGGCCGTGCCAGCCCTTGCTGGGTCACAGAGCTGTAGGGACTGGAAGGGACCTCGAGAGATCATCCAGTCCTGTCCCCCTGCCAGAGCAGGAGCCCCTAGATCCTGTCATTAGGGACTGGAAGGGACCTCGAGAGATCATCCAGTCCCATCCCCCTCCCAGAGCAGGGTCCCCTGGATCCAGCAGCACTTCTTCTCCTCCAAGCTGCTTTCACTCAGGCTGGGCTGCCCCTCATGGGGGTTGGTACCTCTGGGTCCCCTCTGGGGTTCAAGGTGCTGCAGGGCTGTTTGCTGACTGGGTGCTGATGCTCTGTGGCTAAGTGTGCCCAGGTGGCCGAGAGGCAAATGGTGTCCTGGCCTGTACTGGGTGGCTAGCAGGACCAAGGAGGTGATCCTGCCTACTGGACTCTTGAGGCTGCACCTCGAGTACTGGGGGCAGTCTGGGCACCACAGTGGAGGAAGGACAGGGAGGGGCTGGAGAGGGGGTACAGAGGGGCAGCTGGGCTGGTTGGGGGTCTGGAGAGCAGGGGTGATGGGGAGAGGCTGAGGGAGCTGGGGCTGTGCAGCCTGGAGGAGAGGAGCCTGAGGGGAGACCTCACTGCTCTCTGCAGCTCCCTGAAAGGAGGGTGCAGTGAGGTTGGGGTTGGCCTCTCCTCCCTAGGGGCTGGTGATAGGAGCAGAGGAAATGGGGTCAGGTTGTGCCAGGGGAGGGTCAGGCTGGAGCTGAGGAAAAGTTTCTTCCCAGAGAGAGTGAAGAAGCCTTGGAACAGGCTTTCCAGGGATGGGGCAGAGGCAGTGTCCCTGGAGAGGTTCAACAACCAGGGTGTTGGAGGAGCCGGCTTGGGGGTTGTAGGGTGGACGGTCAGACCTGATGACCTTGGAGGTCTTTTCCAACCTGGTTGATTCTCTGGTTCCACGATGGTTGCTCAGACTGGACTGTGGCATCTCCCCCAGCACTGATCTCAGAGCTGGGGTCCAACCATCCAGCATCTGCAGGTCTGTTCCCACGGGAAGGTGCCTGCTGCAGGTCGCTCTCCTCACAGAATAGGGTCCAGTTGCTGCTGGATCCCGGGGAAGAGGAAACCATCCCAGAGCCTGGCTGCCATCACAGTGGGCTGGCTGGACCCAGTTCTCTGCACAGGGACAAGACCCACATCTTGGGGGTGTCCCAGCCCCAGGGCTTAGCTCTGAGCTCCCTCCTGTGAGTTTGGGCTGGAAAAGACCTTCAGGATCCCAACATGAAGCTGGATGGGGCTCTGGGCAACCTGGTCCAGTGACTGAAGTCCCTGGAGGTTGGACTGGATGACCCATGGAGGTTCCTTCCCACCCAGGATGTTCAAGACCCACCCTAAACCCTCTCCCTGAGCTCCATGACTGTAAAACCCACCCAGGGATGGTGATGAACCCCCTCCTTGAGCAGCTTCTTCCAAGATCTGAGGACTCTTTCGAGGTGTTTTGGTGTTTGGCCCCATATTTGTGGTCCCACATCCCTCAAGTCCCTGTCCCCAGGCTTCACCCTGACGGGAAGCACTTGCACCCGGGGGGAAGGGGCTGAGATGGGGAAGTGCTGGGTGCTCCTCCCACGGCTGCCAGGGGAGATGCCGGCGCCGCCGCAGCTCTCGGTGCCCTACATAGCGCTGACCCCACGGTGCTTCTGCTCCACTTTAGGTCCCTCATTCCCCAGCAGCTCCCACTGGGGCACAGAGATGAGCAGGTTCCTCAGCCTCCTCCGGGGATGGCTCTCCTGGGCACTGGGCAGGGGCTGGCTGGCTGCTGTCGCACCCTGGCCACTTCTCCACATAGGTTCAGTTGTGATTTGTCAGCCCCAGTGTGGCCAGTGGGACTGGGACAGGGATTGTCACCCTGGACTGGGCACTGGTGAGGCTGCACCTCGAGTTCTGGGGTCAGTTCAGCCCCAGAAGGGCACCGAGGGGCTGGACAAGGGCAGTGGAGCTGGGGAAGGGTCTGAGGTAGAAGCACCATGAGTAGCAGCTGAGGGAACTGGGTGGGTGGTGGTTGGTTGGAGAAAAGGAGGCTCAGAAGAGACCTTCTCACTGTCTACATCTCTCCAAAAGGAGGCTGGAGAGAGGGTGGAGGTTGGTCTCACCTCACAAGCAATAAGGGCAAAGGAAGTGGCCTCAGGTTGTTGCAGGAGATGCTTGGGCTCGGTGCCATAAGAGTTCCTCTGCTGCCAGGGCTGGCAAACACTGTCCCAGGGTGCCCAGGGAGCCCCCATCCCTGCAGGGGCTGAAAGGCTGAGATGTGGGGTGACGGACTGGGGTCAGTGGAGACCTGGTGGTGCTGCAGGAACAGTTGGACTTGATGATCTTGAAGATGTTTTCCAACCTCAGCGACTCCCAGAGTCTGTGATGTGGGGTTTGCAGAGGAACCCCAACCTCCCTCTGTGGTTCATGAAGACCCCGTTGAGGTGCTGCTCGGGGGGAGGAGGCAGCTGAGCTCAGCTGCCACTGCTAGTAGCAGCAGGGTTGGGTCCTGTGGGCCTGGAGCTGCTGGGGGCTTCTCTGGGTACCCAGCACATGGTGCTGAGAGCTTCCTCTGACCCAGTGATGCTGGAGGCTGGACCCCCTTCCCCGGGGGTCACCCCTTCTCCACCCCACGGCCGGGGAGGCCCGCTGCTGGGTGCGCACGTGTCGGTGAGCAGGAGCTGTGCCTCTCCCTCTCCTTTCCCCCTTCCTCGTTCCTTCTCCCCCTCTTTGCTTTCTTTTTTTGTCTCCTCCCATCTGTCCCTCTCACATCGGGCTATTCTGGGGGATGAGCTTCTCACTGTCAAGACGGTGGCAACCACGGTGCCTCTCATGTCTCGGGGGATGAGCAGCACTTTGGGAAGCCTTTCCAGGCAGCTGCCTCGCTTGGTCCATCCTAAACCCCCTTCCTTGCCCCCTTGGGGAGGCATGTGGAGACCTAAAGAGCACTGAATTAGCCACCTCCCTCCTCCTTGAACCCCAAGTTCTTTAGCCCCCATCCTTTGAGCAGCCCGAGGCCAAGTGGGGTGTTGGAGGGTCAGTCCTTGTTGGTTCTGAAGCTCCCAGGTGCTTTCAGTGAGGGCTGGATGATGCTTTTCAGGACAAGAGGTGGATCTTTGAGACCTTTGATTTAGCTGCTGGAAGAATGTCTCTGCTGAGAGCCCTGGAGGTGCTGGGCTCAGGAAGAGCAGCTGAGAGGGGAACCTGATCAGGGGTTAAAGGATGAGGGTCTGGGAGGTGGGGTCAGACCTGTGTCGGTGCTGCCCAGCGACAGGACAGGGAGCAGTGGGCAGAAACTGGAATGTGGGAAGTCTCACCTGGATGATGGGAGGAGGGGTGATGGTTTGCAGCTGGAGAAGGGCAGAGCGAGGCTGGACATCAGGAAACCTGAGAGTGGAGGGTCCCTCCACCACCAGAGAGGTGCTGGAGGCTCCATCCCTAGAGCCATTCAGGCTGGGTGGGGCTCTGGGCAACCTGGTCCGGGGAGGGATGGCCCTGCTTGATGTAAGGGGTTGGAATCAATAACCTCTGGAGGTCCCTTCTAACCCTATGTCTCTACAAGGAGAAACTTTGCCTTGATGATCCCAGAGTTCAGGCTGCCCAAAGAGGCTGTGGGACTCTCCTGCTCTGGAGAGATCCCAAAACCCTTCTGGACACCATCCTGAGCAACCTGCTCCGGGGTTGGGCTGCGGGGCTGGGCTGGATGGCCCCAGCCTGTGGTTCTGAGAGGCAGGATGGGGTGAGAAGGTGGGCTCAGCCTGGGAGCTGCTGTGCAGCGTGGGAGGCAGGTGCTTGCTCCCTCCTGCACATCAGCTTCCTTGTGGCTTTTGTTCTAATAATAAACACCCTTTGTCTCGTCACCCTCTAATAAAGCCTTTCTCTTCCACAAAGGGCTGCAGCTTGAAAGGCAGTGACAGACCTGTCTCTGCTGCAGCAGCAGCAGCAGCAAAGTTTCTTCCCCCCTCTGCCTCTCTCCTTTCTCTTGTTCTTCCTGCTCTGCCCCTCTCTCTGGGAGCTGCTGCTTGTGCCAGCCTGGAGCTCTGCACCCTGACCTCACGGTTTGTGGGGGCAAGAGGAAGGGTCTTGGCTTTCTCTCAGCACTTCTCTCACAGACTCCAGGCTCTGGAGGGGATCAAAGCTAGGCTCTGCAGTTACCTTCCACTGCAGGGATGAGCTGAGCTCAGGGGAGGCTCAGCTCCACACGGGGAGGCTCAGGGAGGCAGATCTGGATGAGGTAGAAGAGTGAGTTCAAATGAGGCCATCTAAGCCTCCATCAAGAGCTGCTGAAACCTTCCAGACTGAGTGAAGCAGCTTTAACTCTGTGCCTTGTGCATCTCCTCTTCCTTTCCAAGGGAGGAAGGGGTCATTCCCTTCTGCTCATCCCCTCCAGGGGTGGCAGGGGGATTGGACTGGATGATCTTTCGAGGTCTCTTCCCATCCCTAACGTCCTGGGATTCTGTGATCCAGGGTCAGATAAACGGCACTGCAGGCAGATCCCCAAAGGCTGGAGCTGCTGAGGAGCAGCCGGGGATGATGCTCGTGCAGCCCCTCAGCAGCTGGGTCAGCAGCTCGGCTCAGGGTGGGCTTGTGCTTCTACAAGATGATGGAATCTGGAATGCAGGTGGGTTTGGGATGAGAAGTGGAACCTGTGGTGGTGCCACACCTTCGGGGTCTGCAGGACCCCCTCAGGCTCTGCAATGAAACGTGAAGGGCTCTTTGGTTTTCAGGAGGGTTCCTGTGCTTGAGGAGCTGCAGCTGAGAGCAGCCCCGGGTCGTACAGCCTCCCCGCTCACCAACGGGCACTGTGCTGGGAGTAAACCCACCCATGTGCTGGTTCTTCCCCGTGAACTTCTCTGGGAGGCAGAGCAGGCTCCTGTGCCAACCCACGTGTGAGTAGAGGGACTGGAACAGCCCCTGCTGCTGGGCTGGGGTGGTCCAGTTTGGCAAGGGGAGGTCGAGCTGGCTCCTGCACTCGCCCCTGCTTTGTGCCCGCTGCAAGTCAGGGTGCCAGGGGTGCTTTGGGGGACTTCACAGCCCGTGGAGCCACCCCAGGGCTTGGTTGTCTCACCAAGGTAAGAATGAGCAGGGCAGGGGGGCTGGTGCTGGGTCGAGGACCTCGCTGCTCTCTACAGCTCCCTGAAGGGAGGGGGCAGCGAGGTGGGGGTTGCCCCCTTCTCCCTGGGGGCTGGCGATGGGAGCAGAGGTGGACGGTTGGACCTGATGCTCTTGAAGGACTTTTCCAACCTGGATAATTCAATGATCCTAATGGTTTCCTTTTCTCAAGAGCATTATTTGTGGGCAAGGCTGGATGTGCAGCCCCAGGGACACCATCCAGGCTGGGGGTGCCTGCAGGACCCCCTTGGGCTCCGCAGGAGCAGTGGCAGAGCGGAGGTAGGAGCCCCTGGGTGCTGCCAGCTCCCCACGGAGGGCTCGTGGTGTGTGGGAAGGGGGACTGCGTGGGAGCCTCTTGTCTAGACAGAGCACTCAGCTCCCTCCCCTTGGGGCCCTCCAGGCTGAACATCTCCCGTGGGTCTCCGGGGTCTGACTCGGGGTTGGGGTTCTGGGGGGCTGTTGCCATCGCTGTCAGCGGGGTTGGCGGCTGCGGTGGGCACAGCCAGGGGACCCTGCAGGGTTTTGTCTCGGGGCGATGAGCTGCTCCCTGCAGCAGATCATAACAGAAGAGGGGCTGCTCCGTGCGCCTGGGGGCTGAGGGATGGGCTTGCTCTCCGTAGCTGCCACAGGAATTTATTGCTTTGATTTGGCTCGAGCTGTGCTGCAGGGCCTAAGGGACACGAAAGGAAACCCTTTACGAGCTGCAACTGCCCCCTCCTGCTTGGGTTCTGTTTCTGTGCCGCCCCAAACCACAGTCAGTAAGGAAAGGAGTCGGTGCTGGGCACTGGCAGGGCTGCAGCTCAGGCTTGGGCACTGCCCACGGTGGTGGGGACCAGTGGCCATCATGGGGATGGGTCCAACAGCATCCTGGGGTGGATCAGTTAGTAGATTGAGAGAGGTTCTCCTGCCCCTCTGCTCTGCCCTGGGGAAACCACAGCTGGAATCTTGTGTCCAGTTCTGGGCCCCTCAGCTCCAGAAGGACACAGAGCTGCTGGAGAGAGCCCAGCACAGAGCCACAGGGATGATGGAGGGAGGGGAGCATCTCCATGATGGGGAAAGGCTGAGGGAGATGGGGTGAAGGGTGGGTGTCAGGGGGATGGAGCCAGGCTCTGCTCAGGGGCACCCAGTGACAGGACAAGGGGCAGTGGGTGTGAGGTGGAGCAGAGGAGGTTCCACATCAATGTGAGAAGGACCTTCCTCCCAGTGAGGGTGACAGAGCCCTGGCAGGGGCTGCCCAGGGGGTTGTGGAGTCTCCATGTCTGGAGACGTTTCAAACCCACCTGGATGTTCCTGTGCAACTGGATCTGGGGGATCCTGCTGTGTTGGGAGGATTGGACTGGATGATCTTCCAAGGTCCCTACTGTTCCATGATGTCCTGAAGAGAGCACTGCTGTTGGAGTGGGGGTTTCTACCTCTACAGCCCCCGGAGCCCTGTTTGCAGCCCGGTGCTGCTGTTGGGCTGTCAGTGGGACGTACAGCACACGAGCACCATCCCTTCACCTCCCACCTGCTCTCACCCCTCTGTCTCCTGCTGCCACGACCACCCCCCACCCCCCTACCTGCATTGTTCCTCCCTGTTCTTTCCCTTTTGGAGGGTTTTGTGTGTTTCCCCCTTTCTGTGGTCATCATGGGTGTCTGTCAGATCAGCTCTGTGAAGGGCTGTGCGTAGGAGAAGCGCAGCGTCAGGCCCCTTCCCTCACATTTCCAAAGCGATTTGCTCTGAGCAGAGTCTCACTCTGAGGCAGAAGAGTGTGGAAATTGGGTTTGTCCATGGAAATTGGTGGCCAAGACAGCAGAGCACCACCAATGCCCCCTGGCATGGAGACCCCTCCCAGGCGCTGGTTCCGCTGGTGCTGGCGGTGCTGTGATGCCGCTCTCGGCGCCGCTGGCCGCTCTCGGCGCCGCTGGCCGCTCTCGGTGCCGCTCACCCCCTGTGCTGCTCTCGCTCCGTAGGCCTCACGCCGAGGACTTCAGCGTGGACTCCTCCTTCTCACAGTAAGTGCACCGCACGCGTCTCCCTGCCGCGGGGTGGGGACGGGGCTGCCGTGGCCCCAGGGGCTGTCACTTGTGCGCCAGGGACTCGTCGTGTGAGGTCTTCAGAGATCGAAAGCCCCCGTGAGTTAGGGGTGCCTGAGCGTGGTGTCTCTCAAGCCAAGTGTCTCGGGGTAGCCCCAGCTGTCAAGAGCACTGATTAGTCTGGACTTTAGGTCAGTGATGGAGTCTTCGGCTTTTCAGGGAGCTGAGAAGCAGGAGCTTGGTCCTCTGCTGCTCCTGGCACCAGCAAATCACACAACTATCCGGGTTGGAAAAGACCTTCAAGACCATCAAGCACAAACACCATGAGCTCAAGGCAGCAGAGGCACCCTTGTAGAGCTGCACCAGCTCTGCTGCAGGACAGGGAGGAACCTCAGGCACTGGGATGAAAGCAGCCCTTCCCCATGGTTCTACTTATGTCAGGGGGTTGGAACTAGACCATCTTTCAGGTCCCTTCCAGCCTTGATCATCTGTGATCCCATGCCCCTCTCTAGGCAGCCTGTTCCAAGGGCTCCCCACTCTTTCTGGGAGAAGTTTCTCCTCAGATCCAGCCTGACTCTCCCCTGGCACAACCTGACCCCATGTCCTCTGCTCCTATCACCAGCCCTTAGGGAGAAGAGGCCAGCTCCTTCCTCACTGCACCCTCCCTTCAGGGAGCTGTAGAGAGCCTCCTCTTCTCCCAGCTCCCTCAGCCTCTCCCCATCAGCCCTGCTCTCCAGACCCCCAACCCAGCCCACTTGTGCCCTCCTCTGCCCCCCCCCCCAGCAGCTCCATGCCCCCAAGGGGAGCAGCTAGCCGAGGGCTAGCCGGGCTCGAAGCCCACGTAGTGGGGGAGCAGAGATGCTCGGCAGCGCGGTGGGGATCACCCGTTGGCACCGAGCTCCGTGCGCAGCCTCTAATTAAACAATCGCGGTTCATCAGCGGCGGCAATTAGGGGAGCAGCCTCGTGGCCATCAGTCGCCAGTGCTGCAGAGCAAATAAAACCCAAACAGAGCCCAGCGGGTCGCTCCGGTGCTGCCTCTTCCCTCGCTGGGATTTAATCGTCCTTGTTGTTGTGTTTATGAGGAGTGAGTGGTGCCGCTGCCCGGCCGCCAGCAGCGCGGGGACAGGGCTGGGGCTGCTCCCGCAGCCATCACGATGCTGGTCTCCTCCAGGGACCATGGCTGGGGGTGAGAGCCCTCAGGCAGGACCCTTCCGACCTCATGGGAGGAGACCTGGGGTAGGTCCCTGCATCAAGTGCGTTTGGGCCGGGTGAGCGTGGAGCTCGATCCCGACCTTAAAGGTTCTGTTCCAACAGAAGGTCTCTTCCAACCAGAGAAGTGGGTTCTTTTAGCAACTGGTCTGTTAGATCTGTAGGGACAGGACAAGAGTGATGGTTTCAAACCAAAGGAGGACTGGATGATCTTTCGAGGTCCCTCCCAGTCCCTAACGTTCTGTGGTTCAGTCTGGAGAGGAGGAAGAAATTGTTGCTGCTGAGGGTGGAGAGAGCCTGGCCCAGGTTGTCCAGAGAGGTAGGAGAAGACCCATCCCTGGAACCATCCCAGGTCAGGTTGGACCTGGGGGTCTGAGCAACCCGCTCTGCTTGAGGAAGTCCCTGCTCGCTGCAGCGGGTGGAAGCAGACGACCTCTAAAGATCCCCCCACCCCAAACCAGGCTGTGGTTCTGCGCCCCCCCAGCTCCATCCCCCAAGCGCATCCCCACTGCCTCCAGCGCTGTGTGGTGCCTGCAGACGGGCTCTGCGACGGCTGGATGCGGTCGGTGAGGGGTTATCGCTGCCTTCGGGCAATGAGGACGCGATAAGGACCCTGTTTGCAATGCAAGGGCCTTCCTCATTAAATAACAAACCCTTAAACCCAGGAGAAACAAGTCCAGCCCTTCGCGATCAGCACAGACCCACGAAGCGGTGAGTCTCAGCGCCTGGCTTGGGAGGGTTCATGGAGATGAGCTCAGGGCATCGTTCCCCCCGCCGCGGGCTGCTGTGAGGACAGGTCCCTGCAGGCAGCCTGGCCCTGAGGGAGGGCTGTTCCGCTTGGAGCTTGCGTTGTGTCCCCCAGAAACAACCCTGCAGTGTCCCTGCTGGAGCCAGGGTGACACCTCCTGGCCTCCCGCTGGCTCCCATTCGCTGCTGAGCGCCTGGCGGTGTCGCTCCCAACATTCACCCCCCCAGAACAAATCAGGGGGAGCTTTTTATTCCTTGTCTGACAAGAGCAGGAAATCTTGAAGGAGCGGGGGTTTGTGCTGGTCCTGGGACGACGTGTGCCGCAGCAGACTGGTCCCAGTGTAGCTTCTCTGCTGGTGCGGGACTGTTTTGTTAATGGTTGGTCAGGTTGTGTCTCGTCGAGCGCTCTGACTCTGCTCGAGCTGCGGCTCACAGGGCCCTGGCAGTCTGCTGGGGACAGTCTGGCCAAGAGCTGGAGCTGGTGGGAGCAGCCACCTTCCTGCAGACCGTGCCGTGGTGGCTCCGATGGTGCCGTGGTGGTGCTGGACACCCCATCCCTGGAGCCATTCAAGGTCAGGCTGCCTGGGGCTCTCTGGTCAGCCTGGTCTGGTGAGTTGTGGCAGGGGTTGGACCAGATGCCGCTTGGAGGTCCCTTCCAACCCTAGGACTCTGTGACCCATGGCACAAGGTCTCTGTCACACAGCAGTGCCCCAAGGCCCAATTTGGGAAGCAGCAGGGTGGCTCTGGGCTGTGTCCCAGCACAGGGCTGGCAGCTGGATCCCTTGGCCGCCTGATGCCCTTTGGACCCGTCTCAGTTTTCAGACCGCGCCAGGCTGCCCCACACCACAGGGACCGGAGGGGACCTGCCTGCATCCAGAGGCCCATGTAAGTCCCCTGGGGACTCAGAGCAGGGGGCTACCCCTCTGTCCCCTGTGTGGGGCTGCATGTGCTTTGCGGGTGATTCACTTTTCCTTGAGGGGAGGGTTGCTCCAGCCCAGCTCCCTGGGGAAGGTGCCAGTCTGGAGCTGGGGCTGCGCCTCCTGGGTGCCTATTTTAGTGCCAGTGAGCTGGGCTTGGCTCCTCCTGCCCCTGCAGCCTGCACTTTCCTCAACAAACTCCTGGAGTCTTTCTCAGGAGCTGATAATCTTGGAACAAATTGCCTCTAATCTCAGATTAATAAAGGACAATAAATAACCCAGCAGAGCAAAGGGAATTGCTCAGGCATTAGGAGCAGCATAATAGCAGTAATTACACTTCCAGGCAGAGGGTTTGAAACTGAACTGGTTACTGGGTGATTATCTGCATGGCCTGGGGACGTTCAGCTGGGGTGAGGTGTGGGGGAAGCGGTGTGTTCTCTGCTGCCTGCACCCCTGGGTGCTGCTCTGGCTGGGCTGGCAGCAACTGCCCAGCCTGTGGGAGGGGTGCTCGGCTGGCAGAAGGGATCTCTGCCCCATGGAAGGGATGCTGGATCATCGGGAGGGCTGCTAAACCCAGTAGGCGGGATGCTCAATCCATGGGAAGGATGCTGGACCATCAGGAGGGATGCTAAGCCCAGTAGGAGGGATGCTGGATCATCAGGAGGGATGTCTGCCCAGTGGGAGAGATGCTGGGCCATTAGGAGAGATGCTCAGCTCAGTAGGGGGATGCTGGGCTATCAAGAGGGATGCTCAGCTCCTGGGGGGAGATGTCTGGCCATGGCAGCAGGGAGGAGGCAGTTAGAACGGGCCAGCTTGGCTGGGCTGCCGTGAAAGGCAGAGCCCTCTGGGTGTGTTTAGGGCTGTTAATGCAGTCGGGGTGGAGCCTGGGTTTTATCTGACATGAACTTCTCGACAATAAAGAAGGAGCTGCTACCACCTCCTTCGCCCCACGGGAAACAAAGTCAGAGCTTTGACGCTTTGTGATGGTTGCTGCTGCCTGGTGAAACCTCGTCCAGCCGTGGGGCAGGACGGGGGTGCTGGGTTGATCCGGTGTCACCACTGGAACGGGCTGCCAGGCGGCACCCTGGTGCCCGTCATGCGGAGCCCTCCCTCTGCTCCTGCTCCTCCTGCAGACAGGAGCCCCGTGGGACGGTCACTCCACAGACCCTGATAGAGGGGGCTCAGCCCAGGGTGGGCTGTGGCGCGATGGATCAGCTCGTGGGGGGGGCTCTGTCGCGATGGATCAGCTCGGGGCGGGCTGCGGAGTGATGGCTCAGCCGACCATCTGTGTGGCGACAGGAGATTTATGTGGCTGTTTACTCCTCGGGTCCGGGGGCGAATGTCTGGGAGAGGCATCGCGCTCCTCCCTGCGCCCAGCCGCCGGGATGCTGACGGATGGGGCGCCCAGCGCTCAGCACGGAGCTGGAAGCCGGTGGCGAGCGTTTTCCCGGGCACTTGCAATGAAGAGAAGGAGCAATTCGCGGTGTCGTGAGCGGCTCTGACAGCTGATTTAAGCCCTGACACTGATCGACGACTTGCCAGGTCTGGCTCTGCGAGCGATTCATTCTAGGAGGCGATCAAGCTGCGCCGACGGCGGCTGACGGGGCTCTGCCTTCGCGGCCGCCGGCTCCAAACCCTCCAGCTCACTCGCCAGGGCTCCCAGTCCCTGCAGCGGGGTCTGTGGCCGCCTCCCCACTCCCTGCTTGTGCCAGGCTCTGGAGCTGGAGGAACTGCTGAGTGCAGCTCACCCACCCCTCTGGGAGGAGCTGGTCCAGGCTGTCCCGCACCTGCGGGACTGGGGTGGTGCTGGAGGAGAAGATGCAGCAGAGCAGAAGCACTGACAGCTCCGATGAAATGTAATCCCACCTGTCCCCAGGGCAGAGCTGACCTCTTCCAAGCAGTTGAAAAGTCGTAGTAACCGTAACACTCACCCGAGAGACCGGCTGGATGCAGCGGAACAGGGGGAACAGCTGATTTGCTGCACTGAACCCCGTTATCAGCTGTAATGGGGACCACAGGCTCTTGCTCAGGGGCTCAAGATCAAAAGCTCCTTGTGCAGACCCTCAGTAACTGATGGCCCTTCCACTGCAAGGGAGGGAGTTTGCACCAGGCTGCTGGGGCCGGAAGGTTGTAGGAGCGGCTGAGCAGGGACCCAGTTTGCCTGAGCACCCTCAGCCCAGCTCTGCTTGATCCCAGACTCTGCTGATGTCGCTGGGGAAGCACCTCCTTGGTGAACCTCCCCCTATCTGTGTGGCCACGGGTGTCCACCTGGCAGAGGGGCTGTGGGTGGGGGTCACTGGTGGAAACTGGAGCCGCTGGCAGTGAGGAAGAGCTCGTGGTGGTGACAGCAGTGGATGGAGCGGGTTCAGGTGCCCTGGTGGGTGGCACTGCCGTGGCACCTCGTCCCTGTGCCGTGATGTTGGGGTTTGGTTGGCAGCTCCTGGTTTCTCTGTGATGGCCAAAGGCAGTTTCTTAGCAACAAAGTGAATTTTTCTCCTTTTAGATTGAATTTGGTTTCTAACTGCTTCAATGCTGGATGTTGCTCCTACCCAGGCAGAGCCAGGGCCATGGGAGTACTGGGGCCACCATCCTGGCCGGGTCCTGCTCTGGTCCAAGGGCAGCATCTTCGTGAGAGGCTTTGGATGCTGCAAAGGGTGGGGGAAAGGAGAAGTTTGCAAGTCTGATGTCACCTGGTTGCATGTGGGTCCTCAACTAGACCTGGCTCCGCGGGTCACATCTGCTGCTGTGGTAGCCATCGATGAGTTGGTCCTGACTGGTGGTGCTGGTGATGGGGTGCTGTGGGAGCAGCTGGGAGCCCGGGGCTGAGCCTGGGGGGTTGCTGTGGGGTGTCACTCAGCTGGGACAGGGTGATGGGGCTTGTGTGGGCTCTAGGCCCAGCGTGCCACCCCGCTGACGGCTGCTCTGGGTGCTTTCCCCACAGGGTCCAGGTCGAGTTCTACGTGAATGAAAACACCTTCAAGGAGCGGCTGAAGCTCTTCTTCATCAAAAACCAGCGATCGAGTGAGTGACTCCGGGAGCAACCAGACCCTGCTCCATCCTGGTGGGACAAGAAGCCGTTGCCATCTACTGGTGGCTCTTCCCCTCGTGTCCCCAGCCCAAGGGGCTCTTGGCCTTTCCGTAGAGTGTTGGCCAACTTGGGGCGGTGGGATGGGGCCGCATGGGGAGGAGGTGATCCCCAGCGAGCGGAGGGAGCTGGGGATGAATGGAACCAGCTCAGACACCCTGCCTGGGTGCTGGAAGCCGACCGAGGTGCTCAGGGTGCAGGTGTCCCCGCTGCAGGGCCGACGATGGGTGCGAGGCCGGGCTGCGCCTCGCTGCCGCTCCAGCCGTCCGGATGAGCCTCCACTTGACTAATGGTGTTTTGATTCCCTTCCTCCGTGCTGTCATTAGCTGTCTGGAGGGAGCTGCTCGTTCATTTATAAATCCCCCTCTGCTTTTCCCTCCCCGCATCCCGCCGCCTAGTTAGGGAGCCGGAGCGCGGCACCACCGGGCGCCCACGGGGAAGGCTCTAATGAAAATGTGATGGATTCCTCCTTGTAAATCGAGCAATAACCCCACGGACAGGCTGGGAGGGAGAGGGAGCGGGAGCTCCTGCTTTGCCATCCCTCCTCCTGCCTGCCGGGAGCAGAGCAGAGCCCTGGTGCTGTTCATGGGGGGCGGCTGATGATGGGGACACACTCCAGCAACTCCTCATCTGCCCCTTCCATCTCCTGGGGCCATGAGGAAGTGGTTTGTTGTTTGTTTCTCTGTTAGTCTCCCCTGTTGCTGTAGTGTGAGCAGCCTGCTGCCCTGGGGCTCCTGCAGCTGCTCCAGGGCTCCCCGGGGCCCCCCAAAGCTGGGTGGGGGCAGACCAAAGGGATGCAGAGAGTACCCAGAGTGTGCTGCTGCTCACACTGCGCTCCCCTCTGCTGCAGGCCTGAGGATCCGCCTCTTCAACTTCTCCCTGAAGCTCCTCACCTGCCTCCTGTACATCGTCCGTGTCCTGCTCGACAACCCGGAGGAGGGCATAGGCTGGTGAGTGGCACCGGCGGGACGTGCTGGGCGTGGAGGTGGTGGGAGTGAGGGTGCACCGCGGGTGGCTTATGTCATGTTGGGTGGTTATTCCCACGTTGGAAGGTTCATCCCACGTTGGGTGGTTTATCTCACATTGGGTGGTTTGTCTCACGTTGGGTAGTTCATCCCATGTTGGATGATTTATCTCACGTTGGGTGGTTTATCTCACCTTGAGTGGTTATTCCCATGTTGGATGGTTTATCTGTCTCATGTTGGGTGGTTTATCTCATGTTGGGTGGTTATTCCCACGTTGGATAGTTTATCTCATGCTGGATAGTTTATCTCACGTTGGATGGTCTGTCTGATGTTTGATGGTTTGTCCCATGTTGGATGATCTATCTCATGTTGGGTGGTTATTCCCATATTGGATGGTTTATCTATCTCATGCTGGCTGGTTTATCTGTCTCACGTCGGGTGGTCTATCTGATGTCAGATGGTTTGTCTGGAGTTGGCTGGTTTATCTCATGGCAGATGTTTTGCTCCTGGTGACCATTGCTCCCTGTTCAAACCCCGTGGGCATCTGCTGGCCCTAGATGGGGAAAAGGTGTTGGAGCTATTCAGGGTCCCGTTAGTCTCCAAGCACTGTCTGGCTCTGATGATCAGGGGTGCAGGGTGGCCTTCAGAGCCAGGTGAGAGCCCACGACTCCAGAGCATCCCCAGGCGACAGTTGGCTCCATCTGATGCCCCTGCAGATGCTGCTGCTGAATCCCTCTTGTGCTCTCGGGAAGGAGATGTGTTTTTGCCATCTAGACCCCCGAGGTGACGGATGATCCCACAGCCCAGCTGTGCTCTGGGATGGATCTGGGCTAAAGGATTAGATGTTGGGGAGCAATCCCTCCCTGTCAGGGTGCTGAGGGCCTGGGTCCGGCTTCCCAGGGTGCTCCATCCCTGGGAGTGCCCAAGGGCAAGTTGGCTGGGGCTCTGGGCAACCTGGTCTGGGGAGGGGTGTTGCTGCCCCATGGCAGGGGTTGGAACTAGATGATCTCTGAGATCCCTTCCCACCGAAACCAGTCTGTGATTCTGTGGCTCTGGGGAGATTCCCATTGGAGTCCAGAAGACAGTTGTCCCCCATGAGAACGATTAAGCCCTGGAAGCATCTCCCAAGGGAAGGGGTTGGTTGCCCTACATGGGACAGTTTAAGCCCCAGCTGGACAGGCTGCTGGGACAGGGAATTTCACCTCAATTTTGGCTGGATGGGTTGGACTGGATGATCCTTGAGCTCCCTTCCCACCTGGGATCCTCACTGGGTGCCATCCCTCGCAGCACGGCGCGGGGAGGGCTTGGGTCTGGGGCTCAGCTGGCCCTGACCTTGAAGCAGGTCCTGCTAACCCTAACCCAGCAGCTCCTGAGGGCAGCCCCATGCTCGAGCCCTGTGCCCAGCGCGTGCCCGTGTCTCCCAGATGCTCTGGCACAGGATGAAGCACCTGCTGGAGCTCATCCTGCACTGATCAGATGTGAAAGGCTGGTGGGGTGAGACAGGCTGCAGGCTGTAGGGACCAGTGTGTGTTGGAGAAGCCACGGGAGGGGGGCTGGGATCTCCCCTCGTCATCGGGGCACCCCACGAGATCACCCCTCCGTGTCGCCTTCGTCCCCATCTCCCTGCTGGCTCCTGCCCCAGCCCTGTCTCTCTCTCCTCGTAGCTGGGAATGCGAAAAGCAGAACTACACAGCGTTCAACCAGTCCACAAAGATCAACTGGTGAGTGGAGAGAGGCTGTGGGGCTGGGCTCTGCCTCTGTGGGGACGCAGGGGTGGACGTGGCTGCTGCCTGTGGCTCTTTCGTGGGCGTGGGGCTGCTCGAGGGACGTGGAGCAGCAGCCCGGGCTGGACACGTCCTGTGGCTGCACCCTGGGAGCGACTGACCCCCAGTGCACAGGCTGCTCGACCAAGCTGCCCAGTAAGGATCACCAGTACGAGTCCTGTGCTGGGTCCTGCGCCAGTGGTGGCCTCCGAGTGGTGTCTGGTGGTGGGTCGGGGTGCTGCCTGTAGGGCTGCAGCTGAGATCCGTCTTGAACTTCCACTGCAGGTCCCACATCTTCTGGGTGGACAGGAAAACGCCGCTGTGGGCTGTGCAGGTGGGTGCCCAGACTCCAGCCCAGCAGGGGCTGGGATTTGAGCGCTGCCACCAGTGGGTCTCTGCCCACAGCCGTGAGGGGCAGCAGGTTCTCCCCTGGGAGAGCAGGAAATGATCCGGGAGCTTCTGCTGTCAGCAACCACATGGCCCTGGGTGGCAGCTCCAGGGGCTGATAAAGGAGAGGACAGGCTGTAGGAGGGTAAAACCCTGAGGGCTCCTCACGGCGCAGGGCAGGGAGGGCTTGGCAGGGACTGGTGATCATAGAAATGATGGTGGTGGCCATGGACTGATGATTCTGATTCTGAAACCACTGATGATCCTATAATCACCAAGGCTGGAAAAAACCTTCAGGATCATCAAGTCCAACCCCCAACCACCAACCCACCTCCTCGAATACCCTGTCTACCCCTTCGTTGAAGCCCTGTGCCTCCACCTCCTCCCTGGGCAGCCTGTTCTGATGCCTCACACGAGCCTTTGCCCGTCTGTCCCTGCAGGTCAGCATCGCCCTGATCAGCTTTCTGGAGACCATGCTGCTCATCTATCTCAGCTACAAGGTGAGAGCCCCACAAGCGAACTGAAGCATCAGCCCGCCCGCCCCGCTGTCTGTCCCCCGTCTAGAAGGATCCACAGGAGCCTTTCCATTGGCCCTCAGCAGCTGCTTTGCTCACTCTTTGCTTCTCAGGGGAACATCTGGGAGCAGATTTTCCGCATCTCATTCATCCTGGAGATGATCAACACGGTGCCCTTCATCATCACGGTGAGTGCTGCCCGCCGACCGTGCCACGTCTAACAAGTCGCCTTGGAGGGACAAATCGATCAAAGCTGGGTGCCTGGCCCTGTGGGATGTGAGGCTGGCACCAGAATTTGTGTCTATGTGGAGACTTGTCAACAGAATGACTTTCCTGGGGTGCTCCCCCCCCCCCAAATCCTCCCTTCTCAGCGGCTCTGTTGCAGCGAGAGGGAGCAGGGCTGCTTGTGGAAGGGGCTGCTGCTCGGTCTGGAGATGGATCCTCCCCAACAGGGAGCGTGGGTCTCTCTTCCCTTCACAGATATTCTGGCCCCCCCTGCGGAACCTGTTCATCCCCGTGTTCCTCAACTGCTGGCTGGCCAAGTATGCCCTGGAGAACATGATCGTGAGTGGCCGGACGCAGCCTACCCGCTGCCCCGGGGCTGCTGAGGATGGATGGGGTGGCTGAGGGGGAGCCTCACCTGCTGCTGGGCAGGTTGTGGGTGCTGCCAGGAGCTCTGCTGGGAGGTGGGACCTCTGCACCACATTGACCCCGTCGTCTGGGTGTCCCAGGGGTGAGGTGTCCGGGCAGGATCAGCTGTTGCAGTGGTTCCCCCCAAGGCCACTCGAGCTGCTTTGCCAGGAGCAGAGGCCAGACCCCCACATGGGCCATATTGGGGCCTGACCTGCATCTTGGGGGGCACCACTGGAGCCAGCAGGACAGCAGCTGGTCCTTGGAGGAGCCCTGGTGAGAGCCCTCTCTCCTCTCTCCCCAGAACGACCTGCACCGGGCCATCCAGAGGACCCAGTCTGCCATGTTCAACCAGGTGCTCATCCTCATCTGCACCCTCCTCTGCCTGGTCTTCACGGGGTGAGTGTTGCTCTTCGCTGCTGCTTCATCCAGGGGAGCCACCCTTGCACATTCTGGGGGTGACTGGCAGAGCTGGGCTCTCTCAGGATGGGGGGACATGGGATTAGAGCTTCCCAGCACTGGGGGGGATGGACCTACCTGGACAGAACCTGGTGTTTGGGAAGCTGGAGGGGGTTCTGCTTTGGATCGGTGTTCCTGAGCTCAGGACCAGCTCTTCCTCCTCACTGAGCTCAGGACCAGCTCTTCCTCCTCACTGAGCTCAGGACCAGCTCTTCCTCCTCACTGAGCTCCTGAGCTCAGGACCAGTTCCTCCTCCTCACGGAGGTCCAGGGCTGCTGAGCCTGTTTGTGTAATAGGGCCACTGGGGCTGCTGCTAATTAACTGGCCCTTTACCCTGCACGTTGCCAGCAGCAAGGGCAGCTCTTCATGAAGCCAGTTCTCATCACAGGGTACTTTAGCATCGCATTAGCCTTCTTGGATCTTCCTCTGGCTCCCTTGGCCTGGCTTTGAAGCTCCTAATGCCATTAAGCTGCTGAACAGGCAGGAAATGAAGTTCTGAGGCTCCTGAGTCTTTGGCCATAAAGAGAACCCTCCCGTGGGGGTGACTAATGCAGCTCGTCGGCACCTCCTGCCCGCTGCGGCCACGGACATCTGTGGGATCCTGCCTGCCCCAGCACAGGCCCCGATGTCTGAGAGCCCTTCCTGCAGGTTGGGCCACCCCAGAGCCTTACTGGGACAGCATCTTGCTCCCATGACTTGGTTCTTTAGCAACGTGAGAGCAGCATCGTCACCGCTGGGTGATGTTGAATGGGCTGGTCTCGCAGTGCCCCGTCACCCAAGACCCAGACTTGGGTGAGCACCCACATCCAACCAACCCCTTTATCCATGGGCACCACCAGCTAAACCATTTCTGTAGGTGGCAGAAACCCTCTGCTGATGTTCCAGACTCATTTCCTCCCTGGATGTGGGTCCAAGTCACCCTCTGGGGCTCCCCAGTGGGTTCAGCAGGGTCGGTGGGCACCGCGTGGCTCCCGTGTGGAGCTGAGCTCACTGTGGTTTGTGCTGCCTGCCCTCAGGACCTGTGGCATCCAGCATTTGGAAAGGGCGGGTGAGAAGCTCTCCCTCTTCAAGTCCTTCTACTTCTGCATCGTCACCTTCTCCACCGTGGGCTACGGGGACGTGACGCCCAAGATCTGGCCCTCCCAGCTCCTCGTCGTCATCATGATCTGCGTGGCCCTGGTGGTGCTGCCGCTCCAGGTCAGCCCTGAGCGGCCGGGGATGGAGAGGGCTGTGGGGGTCCAGGCCCCGGGCTGAGGTCGGGGGGGACCCCAGCTCTCTGCCTCCGCCCGCAGTTCGAGGAGCTGGTCTACCTGTGGATGGAGCGGCAGAAGTCGGGAGGCAACTACAGCCGCCACCGCGCCCAGACGGAGAAGCACGTCGTGCTGTGCGTCAGCTCCCTCAAGATCGACCTCCTCATGGACTTCCTCAACGAGTTCTACGCCCACCCGCGTCTGCAGGTGAGCACCTTGGCCAGCACTTGCCCACTGCTGGGCTCGCAGCCGTTGGGGTGCTGCTGGTGCCCAGATGCAGCAGACAGGACAAAGAATGAGGCAAAATTGAGTTGCTGTCACCCAGCCCTGGTTCCACACATTCAGCCTTTGGGACCCTCCTCGTTTCTCTCCCTGCGAGAGGCTCCACTTGGTGGTGGCCATGTAGCCCTTTCCCAGGTCCAGAGTCAGACGCCCCTGCGTTGGATTGAGGCTGCACAGGGGTGCGGAGGAGATGCCGATGTGTTCCCCAGGCTCCTGCAGCTCCTTGGAGCAGGGGCTGGGGGTGTCACACAGGGGAACCAACAGCAGAAGCCTCTTGTGAGGACAGGCTGAGGGAGCTGGGGTTGCTCGAGGTTCCAGGGGACCTCACAGCAACCTTCCAACCCCGGGAAGGAGCTGCCAGAAGGCTGGGGAGGAGCCTTCCCAGGAGCAGGGAACCAAAGGATGAGGGGTGATGGTTTGGAGCTGGAAAAGGGCAGAGTGAGGCTGGACAGGAGGAACAGGCTGTTGAATCTGAGGGTGGGGGATCCCTGGAACAGGCTGCCCAGAGACAGGGTGGAGGCCCCCATCCCTGGAGCCATTCAAGGTCAGGCTGGCTGGGGCTGTGGGCAACCTGGTCTGGTGAGTGCTGGCCCTGCTTGGTGTAGTGGGGCTGGACTGGGTGCCCTTTGAAGGCCCCTTCCAATGCTGTGATTCTGTGAGCCCCAGAGGAGCTGTCTGCCCTGGCAGCAAACCCCTGAGTGCTGGCCGCTGCGGTGGGCACCAGCAGGACCCCAGCCCATGCCAGCCTCTCTCTTGCAGGACTACTACGTGGTGATACTTTGCCCAACAGAGATGGACATCCAGGTGCGGCGGGTCCTGCAGATCCCTCTGTGGTCGCAGCGAGTGATCTACCTCCAGGGTTCTGCGCTGAAGGACCAGGACCTCATGAGAGCCAAGTGAGCAGAGGGACATGGAGCTGCTAGAGGGAGCCCAGCGCAGAGCCACAGGAGTGATGGAGGGAGGGGAGCATCTCCCTGCTGAGGAAAGGCTGAGGGAGCTGGGAAAAAAGGAGCCTGAGGGGTGACCCCATGAATGTTGATCAATATGTGAAGGGTGGTTGTGAGGAGGATGGAGCCAGGCTCTGCTCAGGGGCACCCAGTGACAGGACAAGGGGCAGTGGGTGTCAGCTGGAACAGAGGAGGTTCCACATCAATGTGAGAAGGACCTTCTTCCCAGGGAGGGTGCCAGAGCCCTGGCAGGGGCTGCCCAGGGGGTTGTGGAGTCTCCTTCTCTGGAGAGGTTTCAAACCCACCTGGGCATGTTCCTGTGTGACTGGATCTGGAGGATCCTGCTGTGTTGGAGGGACAGGACTGGCTGATCTTTCGAGGTCCCTTCCAGTCCCTAATGTTCTGTGAGTCTGTGACATCTGGAGGGGCACTGGCCCCCAGCTCAGCTCTGTTGGCCCATGTAGCCCACGTGGTCACTGCTCTCTGTTTCCAGGATGGACAATGGAGAAGCCTGCTTCATCCTCAGCAGCCGGAACGAGGTGGACCGCACCGCGGCGGTAAGCCAGGCCTGGGGGACAGAGAGTAGGGCTGGCTTTGGGGGAACAGGGGAGAGACATCACCCCCTGCTAGCAGCGGGTGGAGGTGGGGACCTCCCGGTGCTGCTCCAGAGCTCTCTAGCTGGTCTTGGGTTGGGGAAAACAATCCATCTGGTAGGTAGCTCTTGCTCTTCTCCCTGGCTAGGACCACCAGACCATCCTGCGAGCCTGGGCTGTGAAAGATTTTGCTCCAAACTGCCCTCTCTACGTTCAGATCCTAAAGCCTGAGAACAAGTTTCACGTCAAGTTTGCTGGTGAGTGAGAGGGGCTGGTGAGTGAGAGGGGCTGCTTCCCTAGGCTGGGCTGGGCTGGGCTGGATCTGCTGCTGTCCTGGAGGTTTCCAGTGACGTCTCCATCTCAGAGGAGTCTGAGATCTGCTGCTGGGACGACTCCTGGTTGCTGGAGGGTCATCAGCACCTTGATTACCACAATTGGGCTTGATGATCTTGAAGGTCCTTTCCAACCTTGATGATTCTGTGGTGGCCTCAGTGGGCTGGTGTCCACCTGGCTGGTGTCCAGGCTGGTTCCCAGTTGTCCTGCCTGCATTAACCCCATTTCTGCCCGGTGGGCTGTTCATCAGCTGAACCCCCCCCCCAGACTGGCAGGAGAAGAAAGCACTCAGCTCTCAGCACCACCCCAAGATCATTAGTGACCTTCCAATCCCCGACAGGGGCTGCCAGAAGGCTGGGGAATATGGCAGGGAATGACAGGACGAGGGGTGATGGTTTGGAGCTGGAAAGGGGCAGAGTGAGGGTGGACAGGAGGAGCGAGTTGTTGAATCTGAGGGTGGGGGATCCCTGGAACAGGCTGCCCAGAGAGGGGGTGGAGGCCCCATTCAAGGGGGAGCCATTCAAGGTCAGGCTGTCTGGGGCTGTGGGCAACCTGGTCTGGTGAGTGCTGGCCCTGCTTGTTGTTGGGGTGTTGGACTGGCTGCCCTCTGGGGGTCCCTTCCCACCCCAGGGATTCACGCCAGCTGTTGGCTGAGGACCCCATCCATCCCCTTCCCTGCCGTGACGGTCCCCTCTGCTTTCCAGATCACGTTGTCTGTGAAGAGGAGTGCAAGTACGCCATGCTGGCGCTGAACTGCGTCTGCCCTGCCACCTCCACCCTCATCACGCTGCTGGTCCACACCTCCCGCGGCCAGTGAGTACCTTCCCGGCCCAGCCCGCCCAGTTCAGCCGTGCCGTGGCTCCCGTCCTCCTTGGCCAGGCAGAACCAGCCTGGTGCTGGCTGCAGAGCCACCAGAAGGGTTAGCAAACGTCGTGGCCAGACAACTCGTGCCTGAGCTCCGAGCTGTTTGCCCCACCGGGAGCTGCCAGGGGCTGTGCCAGCACCAGGGTGTCTTCTCCTGGGGGGGATCCCATCTCAGCACGATGGGAGGTCCCACCCCAGCCCTGGCTGCGAGGTCCATCCAGGCACAACGGGAGGTCTCACCCAGCAGGGGTTGTCGTGGCACAGGCTGGGGTGGGGGATCCATCCTGGCACCAGCTGACGTGCCCATCCCTTCGCGCCGCTGCTGTCATTGCAGGGAGGGCCAGGAGTCCCCGGAGCAGTGGCAGAGGATGTACGGGCGCTGCTCAGGCAACGAGGTCTACCACATCCGCATGGGCGACAGCAAGTTCTTCATGGAGTACGAGGGGAAGAGCTTCACCTACGCCGCCTTCCACGCACACAAGAAGTGAGGGCGGGCGGGCAGCGGGCAGGGCAGAGCTGCCAGGCTGCACCCAGGGGCAGGCAGTGCCCACGTTGTTCTCCCGACGCAGGTATGGGGTCTGCCTGATCGGCATCCGCCGGGAGGAGAACAAGAGCATCCTGCTGAACCCCGGCCCTCGGCACATCATGGCAGCGTCCGACACCTGCTTCTACATCAACATCACCAAGGAGGAGAACTCGGCCTTCATCTTCAAGCAGGAGGAGAAGCAGAAGAAGAAGGGCTTTGCGGGGAGAGGCACCTACGATGGCCCGTCCCGCCTGCCCGTGCACAGCATCATCGCCAGCATGGGTGAGTCGGTGGGGCGGGGGGCACTGGGCTGCCTGGGATGGGGGGACACACTGCTCCATCTCCTTCCCCATGTTCGGTTCCATTTCCTTCCCCCATTTGGTTCTGTTTCCTTCCCCCATTGGATTTCATTTCTTTTCCCCATTGGTTTAATTTCCTTCCCCTATTAGGTTCCATTTCCTTCCCCCCGGGTTTAATTTCCTTCCCCTATTACGTTTCGTTTCCTTCACCCACTGGATTTCATTTCCTTCCCCTGTTTGATTCCATTTCCTTCCCCCATTTGATTTAATTTCCTCCCTTCCCTTATTTGGTTTCATTTCCTTCCCCAATTTGATTCCCTTTCCTTCCCCCGTCTGATTTCCTTTCCTTCCTCCACTCGATTCCATTTCCTTCCCCCCCGGTTTCGTTTCCTTCCCCCATTCGATTCCCTCTGGGGTTTCCTCTCACCCCTCGCTCTGCCCCTCGCTGAAATCCACTGGCACCCCTTTTCCACCCCGAGTTGCCCTCCCCTGGCCGGCACACGGGCTCCTTGCCCCCATCCCCCGCAGCAAGCCCAGCCGTCGTTACTCAGGCTGCTGACGTCCGTTAGCGCCGGCCCCGTCCGCTCAACCCCCCCAGCCCCGGCTGCATGAACGAGAGCCCCTGGCTCGCCCCGAGTCGCCGCCCCGAGTCGCCGCCGCCGCTCCGCGCTGAGCGGGGTCTGCGCCCGTGAGGAGCCGCCGCGAGTCGCTGCTCCCGGGCGGGACCCGGCGGGAGCGGCTTTGGCGAGGAGCGGGGCGAGCTGCGCTGCTCGAGCAGATCGTGCTGCCGGCAAATAACGGGTGGGTTCTTGCTCGGGAGCAGCATCGATCATCCCCCGCCCCCCGGCCCGAGCTGCAGCAGCGGTGGCGGGAGGCATCTGTGACCACTGGGGCTGCGGCTCGATGGCCTTTAGAGGGGCCTTGGGCAGAGAGCTGCTGGGAGGGAGACGGTGCTGCCCAGGGAGACCAGTGAGCCTGGGCTTTGCTTGCCCAGTGAGCCTGGGCTTTGCTTGCTGGGGAGGTCCCCGAGTTTCTGACTGAGAGCCAAGGCTCAGAGGAGAACCTCGTGGTCACACAATCACAGAGCATTAGGGATTGGAAGGGACCTTGAAAGATCAGCCAGTCCAATCCTCCTACCACAGCTGGTTCCCCTAGATCCAGTTACACATGAACATGTCCGGGTAGATTTTAAACATCTCCAGAGAAGGAGACTCCACAACCCCCTGGGCAGCCCCTTCCAGGGCTCTGCCACCCTCACTGGGAAGAAGGTCCTTCTCACATTGATGTGGAGCCTCCTCTGCTCCAGCTCACACCCACTGCCCCTTGTCCTGTCACTGGGTCCCCTGAGCAGAGCCTGGCTCCATCCTCCTCACACCCACCCTTCACATATTGGTCAACATTCATGGGGTCACCCCTCAGTGTCCTGTTTTCCCAGCTCCAGAGCCCCAGCTCCCTCAGCCTTTCCTCAGCAGGGAGATGCTCCCCTCCCTTCATCATCTCTGTAGCTTTGGGCTGGGCTCTCCCCAGCAGCTCTGTGTTCTTCTGGGACTGAGGGACCCAGCACTGGACACAAATTCCAGATGATAAGCGTTCTGATGGTGACTTGGTGCCTCCCATCAGCGCTCCTGATACATCGTTGGCTTTTGGGAGCTGGTGGAGAGCAGGATGGGGAGGTCTGTGCTGTCCCATGATGTGGAGATGACCAGGAAGAATGTAGGAGGTTGATAGGATCATAGACTCATCCAGGTTGGAGAAGATCTTGAAGATCATCAAGCCCAACCATCTGCTCTACAACCCCCGGCCACTAACACCCTGGCCACCCAGATGTTGAGTCCCTCCAGGGATGGTGCCTCCACCCCATCCCTGGGCAGCCTGTTCCAAGGCCTCCCCTCTCCTTCTGGGAAGAAGTTTTTCCTCAGATCTAACCTGACCCTCCCCTGGCACAGCCTGACCCCATCTTCTTGGCTCTTACCGCTAGTCCCTGGGGAGAGGAGGCCACCCCACCGCGTGCTGCACCTCCATCCCGTGGAGGGCCCCGGGGTGCGATGCTCTGCCAGCACAGCCCTCCTCCCCTCCTTATAGCATGTTCGCTGCTCTCCCTCCCCGCCGGGTCCAGGTACAGTGGCCATGGACCTGCAGAACACCGAGTGCCGCCCCGCCAACAGCAGCAAGCTGGCTCTGCCGGCCGAGAACGGCTCCGGCACCCGGCGTCCCAGCATCGCGCCCGTCCTCGAGCTGGCTGACACCTCATCCCTGCTGCCCTGCGACCTGCTCAGCGACCAGTCGGAAGATGAGATGACCCAGTCGGATGAGGAGGGGTCGGCGGTTGTGGAGTGAGTTGCTCTCCGTCGTTTCAGAGAGATGGGGACCACCGCAGGTGAAGGACTGTCGGTGGTGCCCGGGGGGTGCTGTGTTGGAGGGGTTGCAGGAGAGCAGAGGTGTCTTCACCATGGACAGTCACCTCTTGGGCCGACCCTTGGGGCTGCTGTGGAAAAGTCTCCCTTGGGTGGTTGAGCGACCTGGTCTAGTGGAAGGTGTTGCTGGCCATGGCAGCAGGGTTGGAGCAGTTGGAGCATGTCCAGAGGAGCCCCTCTGCTCTGGGGACAGGCTGTGAGGGTTGGAATTGTTCAGCCTGGAGAGGAGAAGGCTCTGGAGGGGACCTCAAAGTGACCTTCTAATCCCTGGAAGGGGCTGTCAGGGGGCTGGGGAAGGCTGTTGCCAAGAGCAGGGAACGACAGGACGAGGGGTGATGGTTTGGAGCTGGAGAAGGGCAGAGTGAGGCTGGACAGGAGGAACAAGCTGTTGAATCTGAGGCTGGGGGATCCCTGGAACAGGCTGCCCAGAGATGGAGTGGAAGCCCCATCCCTGGAGCCATTCAAGGCTGGGGTTGTGGGCAACCTGGTCTGGTGAGTGCTGGCCCTGCTTGTTGCAAGGGAGTTGGACTGGGTGCCCTTCAGAGGTCCCTTCCAACCCTGGGGTGCTGTGAGCCTGTGACCTTGTCTGCAGGTATGTCAAAGGGTACCCACCCAACTCCCCCTACATCGGGAGCTCCCCGACCTTGTGCCACCTCCTGCCCGAGAAAGCCCCGTTCTGCTGCCTGCGGCTGGACAAGGTGCGTGGGGGCCCTCGAGGGCTGCAGCCGCCGCTGGCACCCAGACGACTCCGCGCAGGGTGGGTGGGTGCCCAAGAGCCCCGTCCTGAGCCCCCCGCGCTGCCTCCCCCCACCGCAGGGCTGCAAGCACAACAGCTTCGAAGACGCCAAAGCCTACGGGTTCAAGAACAAGCTGATCATCGTCTCGGCAGAGACGGCCGGCAACGGCCTCTACAACTTCATAGTCCCGCTCCGCGCCTACTATCGCTCCCGCAAGGAGCTCAACCCCATCGTGCTGCTGCTGGACAACAAGCAAGTACTTCTCCAGGGCCGTTGTCCATCACACCCAGCCCTTCCCCGTGCGTCGCGGGCTGCGGGGGGACGGCGGCGCCGCTGCTGGGTGGCCCTGGGAACTCCTCTGCTGGGGGGGCTGGGTCAGTCTTTGATCCCTCTGTGGACTTGCTCAACCTCGTTGCTCTCTGCTGCTCTTCCTCCAGGCCCGAGCACCACTTTCTGGAAGCCATCTGTTGCTTCCCCATGGTTTACTACATGGAGGGCACCATCGACAAGTAGGTTCTTCCGCGTGCGGCCGCCGGTCCCCGTGGGGCTGCACTGCCCCCGGACCTTAGGGTTCACCCCCTGAGAAGCCTCGGGGCTGGTCCCACGGAGCTGAGCCCAGCCCTTGGCTTCCCAGCCGGCCTAAGCTCCCCGGCTCGGCTCGGGGAGCCGGTGGGAGGGGGCAGCGTGGGCTTGCCGAAGCGCTGCGCGTCGCAGCGTGCTGCTTCCCTGTGTCCTTCCCAAGGGCTGACCCTGCGCTCTTCTCTTTGGGGACTGCCCAGCCTGGACAGCCTGCTGCAGTGCGGCATCATCTACGCCGACAACCTGGTGGTGGTGGACAAGGAGAGCACCATGAGCGCCGAAGAGGACTACATGGCGGACGCGAAGACCATCGTCAACGTCCAGACTATGTTCAGGTGAGGGGTGACCGCTGCCGCCTCTGCTGGAGACCCTCCTTCTGTCCTTCAAGCGCCAGCTGGATGTTCCTGCGTGACCTCATCTGCTCTGGCAGCGGGGTTGGACTGGGTGATCTGTTGAGGTCCCTTCCAAGCCCTTGTCTTTGGGGAGTTCTGTGAGGACTGGGAAGGCTGCCTGTGGCTACAGGCAGTGGGATGTGGGGAAGCAGCATCTGATGAGTTCTCCCTGACCTCTGGCAGACACGGGGATGGCTCCTCCTCAGGCTTTACACGCAGGGGGTGCTCTCACTTCTGTGTGAGCTGCAGCCCAGCCTTCCCTTGCAGGCTCTTCCCCAGCCTCAGCATCATCACGGAGCTGACCCACCCCTCCAACATGAGGTTCATGCAGTTCAGAGCGAAGGACAGTTACTCTCTTGCCCTTTCCAAGCTAGAAAAGGTGAGAGAAGGTCTTCTCCTGCACGTGGGGCTTGGGAGCTCAGCACCAGAGCTCCTCACGGTCCTGTGTGCTCCTGCGTGCTGCAGGGACCATCAGTGAGGACCTGCCTGAGATAACCTGTGGCAAATGAAGGAGATGGGGGTTGGTCCTCACAGTAGCCACCTCCTTCCCTGTATTTAGGGAACTGTTTGGTGGCCGGAGCTGGTGCTGCTTTGGCTGCTGCTGTGCTGGCCACGCGTGGACCTCTGGATATGGTCTAATTCTGTGGCTGCATGAGGTGGGGCAGTGCAGCCACAGATCTTCTGCCAAGGCAGAAAACACCCCTGAATAGACACTGGGCCGTGGGCAAGGGGCACGTCCAGCCCTTGTCAGAACAACCCGACCACATCTCACCCATCCCCACGGACAAAACCCCTCTTCACCAGCACAAGGACGTTGTCCTGGTTCCCTCCAGGAGACTCTGCACTGGGGTCATGAGTCTTCTAGGGTCTCTGCAGCCTGCCCGTGGGGGAAGCCCCTCAGTTCTGCTCTGGTTGTCCTGGAAGGCTGTGGGCAAGCTGGTTCCCACCCCGTGGGCCCTGTGGGTTCTCACATCTCCCCTTCCCGTTCCAGAAAGAGAGAGAGAACGGCTCCAACCTGGCCTTCATGTTCCGGCTGCCCTTCGCGGCCGGGAGGGTCTTCAGCATCAGCATGTTGGACACGCTGCTCTACCAGGTGAGCGGGCACGTCCCCGCGGGCACGGCTGCCCCGGGGCATCTCCCGGTGAGTAACCGAGCAAACCCTTTCCCCGCCTGCCTGCCCGCTGCTCTCCCCTCAGTCGTTCGTGAAGGACTACATGATCACCATCACCCGCCTGCTGCTTGGCCTCGACACCACGCCGGGCTCCGGCTACCTCTGCGCGGTGGGTGCTGGGGTCTCGTGGGCTGAAACCCCGGGGCCAGGTCACTGTGGGTCTCAGGGGTCTGGGAGACCCGGGGGTGAGGGGTTCTGAGGAGTCGGGGGGAGGAGGCAGCGTTGCCAGGTCATCGCTCCCCTTGGGTGCGTTGGGGAACCTGGGGGCTGCCTAGAGAAGGGTGGGGTCAGGTTGTGCCAGGGGTCAGGTTGTGTTGAACGTCCCTGGCGGGGTTCAACAACCAGGCAGCTGCCGGGGTGTTTGAAGAGATGGATTAGTGGTTTGGGGGTTGTAGGGTGGGTGGTTGGACTGGATGATCTTGAAGGTTGAATCTTGGGGAAAACTTCTTCCCAGAAAGAGTGAGGAGGCCTTGGGACAGGCTGCCCAGGGAGGGGATGGAGGCACCGTCCCCAGAGGGGTTCAGCAACCAGGCAGCCGGGGTGTTTGGGGAGGTGGGGTAGTGGTTGGGGGGTTGAGGGTGGATGGTTGGGCTTGATGATCTTGAAGGTCTTTTCCAACCTCGATGATTCTAAGAGACTGAGGTCAGAAGTTGTCCCAGCTCTTTCTGTGGAGACCAGTTTGCTTTCAGGATGGCCACGGACGAGCTGGGGGGAGCTCAGGAGCAGCCCCTCAGTGGGCTCCTCCTGGCGCAGAGGGGTTGATGTCCGTCCTCGGTTGCTCAGATGAAGATCACCGAAGACGACCTGTGGATCCGCACGTACGGCCGCCTCTTCCAGAAGCTCTGCTCCTCCAGCGCCGAGATTCCCATCGGGATCTACAGGACGGAGTCTCACATGTTCGCAACCTCCGAGGTAGGGGCACAGCAGCTCCAGGAGGGGGCTGCTGCTGCGGGTCCCAGGAGAGCATCAGCACCCAGCAGAGATGTGGTAATGGAGGCTGGACCGGCCCACGGGGTCCCCAACGCTGTGGGGCTGGTGTTCCGGTCCCAGCTGGGTGGCTGTGAGTTCCCACCCCTCTGGGCAGTAGCCAGGCGGCAGAAGGAGGGGGAAGCTCTGGGCCACCGAGTCCCCGGGGAGCGAGGGGGGTGTGTGGGGCTGCCCGTCTGCTGGGCTGATGCTTTGTCTCCCCTTCCTTTTCCACCACCACAGCCCCACGACATCAGAGTGCAGGTGAGTGCCGCCGCCACCTCTGCCCCCCACTGCCCCCAACCCCAACCCATGGTCCAGCGGCTCCTCCGGCCACCAGGAGCCACCACGGCCCATCCCTGTGGAGGGGTGATGCTGGCTGAGCCCCAGCAGCCCAGGAAGACCCAAGTCATGGAATCATAGTCATTCAGGTTGGGAAAGGTCCCTGAGATCATCAAGTTATTGTCAAGTCCTCGTTGTCCTGAGGTTTAGTTGTCTGGGATGAGGGGTAGGGGCGGCAGCCAGGCTCCATCCTGCAGGAGACAAGGGCAGGGCTGTGCCTTAGGCAGCCCAGAGATGGTGGGGAGGGGCTGTCAGCAGGGGCTGCTGAGACAGCACAGGGGTGATGGCTTAGAGTGAAAGAGGGAGACTCAGAGCAGAGAGGAGGAAGGAAGTAGAGCTGCTGAGGCTGGGGAGAGCCTGGCCCAGGGTGCCCTGAGAGGTGGGAGAAGCCCCATCCCAGGTCAAGTTGGACCCTGGGGAGATTGTGTGGCTCTGAAGAAGGACCCCATCCCATGAGGGAGATCCCATCCCATCCTGTGAAGGAGATCTCATCCCATGAGGTAGATCCCATCCCTTGAAGGAGTTTCCATCCCATCCCATGAGGCAGTTCCAATCCTGTGAAGGACATCCCATCCTGTGAAGGAGATCACATCCCATCCTATGAAGTAGATCTCATCCCATAAGGGAGTTCTCATCCCATGAAGGAGATCCCATCCCGTGAGGTAGATCCCATCCCGTGAGGTAGATCCCATCCCGTGAGGTAGATCCCATCCCGTGAGGTAGATCCCATCCCGTGAGGTAGATCCCATCCCGTGAGGTAGATCCCATCCCGTGAGGTAGATCCCATCCCATGGAGCCCCATCAGGGGCAGCGCAGGCTCTTTCCACCCCACCCCCCAGCCCTCCCTGCCCCTCTCCCCGTGACCTGCTGGGCTTCCAGTCACAGATCTCAATCAATGTCGAGGACTGTGAGGACACGAAGGACGTCAAGGAGCACTGGGGCATCAAGACCGGCCACCACAGGAACTCGTGCTCCAGCGACCAGTCGGAGCACCCGCTGCTGCGGCGCAAGAGCATGCAGTGGGCGCGGCGCCTGAGCAGGAAGGGCAACAAGCACTCGAGCAAGACGGCCGAGTGGATCAGCCAGCAGCGCCTCAGCCTCTACCGGCGCTCCGAGCGGCAGGAGCTCTCCGAGCTGGTCAAAAACCGTATGAAGCACCTGGGCTTGCCCACCACCGGCTACGGTAAGTGGTGCCGCTTGGCTGCGCTGCCCTGCGGTGCTGCATCCCCCTCGGGGCTCCTCAGGTAACCCTGTGCTGAGCCCCACCCCGTGCTGAGCTGAACCCCAAACCCAGCTGAACCCTGTGCCGAGCTGAGCCCCAAACTGAGCTGAACCCTGTGCCGAGCTGAACCCCAAACTCAACCTAAACTCATGCTGAGCTGAACCCCAAACTCAACCTAACCCTGTGCCAAGCTGAACCCCAAACCGAGCTGAACCCTGTGCTGAGCTGAGCCTCAAACTGAGCTTAACCCTGTGCCAAGCTGAACCCCAAACTGAACCTAAACCCATGCTGAGCTGAACCCCAAACTGAGCCGCTCTGTGCCAAGCTGAACCTCAAACTCCACTGAACCTCATGCTGAACTGAACCCCAAACTGAACCTAACCTTGTGCTGAGCTGAACCCCAAACTGAACTGAACCCCAAACTGAACCTAACCCTGTGCCAAGCTGAACCCCAAAGTGAGCTGAACCCCAGACTGACCCTAACCCCACACCAAGGCCGGTCCCGCAGGCGCTGGCTCCAGGCAGCCCCTCGTCCCTCGGCTTGCTTGTGCTTCTGCAGACGAGCGCGGTCAAGGTGGGGGTCCTGTGGCACAGACCCCCTCCTCCAAGCCCCCCCCGGCCAGCTGCAGGTAGCCCCCATCCCGTCTGGGGCTCTGGGATGTGTCCAGGCAGGAGGTTGCAGCGGCAGAGGAGCTCTCAGCCTCATCCAGCCCAGCACTGCAGCTGGTCCCAGTGCTGCTGGGCGACCCCAGCGCCCCACTTGCCCCCCACTCCTGGCTGAGCAGAAGCAGTGGGTCAGGACTCACAGACCCCAGATCAGCAAAGCCCCGTCTGCCCTCCAGCCCCCCAGGTGCAGCAGAGGAAGCCCCGTCAGCTGGCGCAGACCCCCCTCGTTCAATCCCCCATCACCCCCACACCCCTTCGGTAGCTGCAGGGCCGAGTGGTTTTTGCTTCCCCGCGTGTCGACCCCGTGTCTGGGGCTGAGCCCACACAGCCCCAGGGTGTCGCCAGGTCCATCTGTGGAGCTGCATTTCTTCTCGTGGAGCTTCTCGCCGTCCCCCCGTCGTCGCTGCTGGCATCTCTGTCCTCCCCGTCGAGTCCCCTCACCCCGTGGCTCTGACAGTCTGTAGCCCACAGCTTCCTCAGTTTGGTTGGGGTTGGTTTTGGGGTCGTTTTTCCTTCCCCCTCCTCCTTTTCTTTCCTTTAAGCCATCCTGTGCTGCTGCCTGTCTGCTCCGTCCTCCAAGAGCATCCGTCTGCCCCACACGGGCTGGCCCCGCAGAGCCGTGGGCTGGGGGGTTGAGGGACCTTGGAAGCTCCTCTCATTCTGCAGCGAGCAGGAGCAGCTCCAAACCCATCCCCTGGCCAGGATGGAGCTGGTTTGGGGATGTGGGGATGGGGGCTTCCTCCTCTCCCGTCTTGGTTCTGCCTTGGAGCCCTTTAGAGGAGGAGAAATGGGGAAGAACTGCAGCGTAGAGGTTGGGATGGAGAGCAGAGCTGTGGCCATCACCAGCCTCCCTGGGGCTTGTGGCAGGACAGGGGGGGATCACAGGGCACCCAGGCGAGGGCTGGCAGAGGCGCATCTGCCCATCTTGTGGTTTTCTTGTGTCACTAGTTGTCTCTGCTGCCTTTTCTGGGGGATGTGCAGCTCCCTGCAGCCCTCTGGAGTTCAGCTAGTGCTCCCTGCCTTAGCAAGGCTGCTGCACACAGCTGCTGGTGGGGGAAGCTGGGATCCAGGGTGGCCCCCGCGTCCACTGGGATGCTCGGGCACCGCTGGCGTTCGGGTTTGCATCCATCTCCTGGCCAACCCAGCTGGAGCCAACCGAGGGGCAGCTCCACCAAGAGAAGGGCCACAGAATCCCAGAACGTGAGGGAGTGGAAGGGACCTCGAAAGATCAGCCAGTCCAACCCCCTGCCCCAGCAGGATCCCCCTGAGCAGAGCCTGGCTCCATCCTTCTGACACCCACCCTTCCCATATTGATCAACATCCATGGGGTCATCCCTCAGTCTTCTTGAAGCTCCAGAGCCCCAGCTCCCTCAGCCTTTCCTCAGCAGGGAGATGCTCCCCTCCCTCCATCACCTCTGGGGCTCTGTGCTGGGCTCTCTCCAGCAGCTCTGTGTCCTTCTGGAACTGAGGGTCCCAGAACTGGACACACGATTCCAGATGTGTCCTGAAGCTGAAGGGCTCAGGACTGGACACGAGGCTCCAACTGTGGTCTCCCTGGGGCAGAGCAGAGGGGCAGGAGACCTTCTCCCGCCCCGCTCAGCGGGATGGGGATGCAGGACCCACCTCCCACCGTCGCCTGGGCTGGGGAGGGTGTCGGGCAGAGCAGCGGGGGGCTGTTGCGTTGTCACCGTGTGTCACCGTCAGCGTCTGGCCACCCACCCCATGGCGTGTTGGAGGAAACCCATTGCTCTGCCTTCCCCCTGCACCCCCCTTTTTTTCCTTTCTTCCTTTGTTGTGGTTTTGGTTCCCCTTCCGCTCACGTTATCGCCGCAGCGCAGGAGCTCGTCGCTGGTATTTGCCGAACCATGGCTTGCTGACCTCTCTCTCTCTCTCTGTTTATGTCTGTGCCTCTCCCTGTATGTTCTGTAGAGGATGTAGCAAATTTAACAGCCAGTGATGTGATGAATCGGGTAAACCTGGGATATTTGCAAGGTAAATGCCCTCTCCCTGGGAGTCCCGCGTGACTCACGGCGTGCAGCATTCAACAAGATCATGGCAGCTCCGAGCCCCCCAAAAACCACCCCCCTGCCGGTTTTCACCTTAGACCCCGACACTTCCCAGCTCTGGTTGACCCAAAGGACCGTCCTGCAGCGGAGTCACGGACAGAGCCAGACCCTCAGGGCCCCTCTTCTAGCTGCAGGGACGTCACGGCCCTGGGCACCCCGGCCGTTGGGTTTGGGCTGGAGAGGGAGGCAGCTGCAGGCAGCGTGAGGAGAGGATGCGGGGGATCGGGGCGGGGAGCCAGCGCTGCTGCCGTGAGCTGCTGGGGCTTCCGCGCCAGCCCCGTCGGCACCTCGTGTGGGCCAGGCACGGCTTGGGGGTGGCCCGGGGAGGGGTGGTCCTGGCAGCTCTTGGAAACCCCTTTGTGTTCCTGGAGGCACCAGCAGCCCCCGTTTCCTGAGCAGGTTAGGGCGCTGGGCTTGGGTGGCCCGGGGCACCTCGCTGGCACCTGTAGGGTCTTTGCATCTCTGGCACCTCTGTGCAGCCCTGGAAGGGCCCTTTCAGCTGAGGGGTCGGCAGCAGCCTGCTCTGGCTGCGGTTCAGGCTTCACCTGTTGATGCTTAAGGTGGAAAGTTGGCATTTTCCTGTGTTCCCTGTCCTGCCCCAGACATGCAGCCCCAGGGGGGCTCGTGGAAGCCCCACACCAGCAGAGTATGTTGCCAGCTGCCCGGCGGGCACTGGGCACAGCTCAGACCCCCTGCCCATCCCACGGAAGAGCCAGGGCTGAGGGAGAGACCCCACGTTCTCCATCTCCCGCCGCATAGGAGCCCGGCACCGTCGATTCAGCCTGACACCCCAAAACCCACCCCAATACCTGCAGGGGACGAGGTGGCGCTGGGCCGGGTGGGTTCAGCAGCGTCTGGGGCTCAGGAAAAGGGGCTTCCATGGAGCAGGGAAACCTGCCGTGGGCCAGGGTCCCTCCCCACCCTCCCCGCTCCCTCATGGCAAACCCCGTGTCTCGTCGGGTCCCAGGGTCTGTGTTGCCACCCCTGCCCCAGCATCGCCGCCCGCGTTGCCCCCTCGCTGTAAGGCTGAGCACTGGGGTGGCCAAAGCTCTCTGGCAGCTCGAGGAACCCGCTGGCAGTTTGGGGGGGGGGTTGTCCCACGAAGCTCCCCAGTGCTTCACTGGTGGCCCCAGTGTGCCACCAGATGCCAGGTTGGGGGGGTGTCTGAGCACTACAAGGGCCTTGTGTCCCTCCGTAAGAGCTGCTGTGGGTGGTACCAGCGTGGTCCAGCTGTGGGGCTGCCCTTGGTCCCATCTGGCTGTCCACTGGCCAAAAGCTCCACTGGGGCAGTCCAGGACTGTGCGGGGAGGAGTGGGGGCTTCTGTTCTGACTGATGGGGCTGGAGAAAACCCCCATTTCAGAGGTTCCCCTCCAGGCTGCAGAGCTCTGACCCTCCTCTCCAAGGGCTGGCTGGGTGGGCTGCAGCCAAGGGTGCTGCCGTGGCAGGAGGCAGCCTGCGTGAAGGGCTCTGAAAGGGGGTTCCCCGTGGGGAAGAGGGAAGACGACGCTCTGGTTGCCCCCGCTGGTTGAGCATCTCCTGAGCACCACTGCTGCCCAGGGAGCCCCCGTGCTGCCCCACAGAGGGCTCCCAGTGAGAAGCCTTGCAGCGAGCTGCTGTCCCGCTGCGCTCACCACGCTGCCCCCACCATGCTGCCCCGTCTGTCCGCCCCCCTCCATCCTGTCCATCCCCTCTCCTTCACCCCATCTGGACATGTTGTTCTGTGTCGCAGCTTCCGCCCCGCCGCCCCTGGCTGCCCGCAGCCTCGCACCCCCCATTCATTTCACCCATGATCTTGTTCTCAGCTACTTCGGAAAGCTCAGGGGACCCCCCCCACCCCTACCCCCGACATCACAACGAGGTCACCCATCTGCCCCGTGCAGCACCCATGGGTGCAGCTCTTGGTGGCACTGAGTCCCTCCCTGGGGGAGGTAACCCAGTAGTTTAGAGCCTCGACGGTGCTGAACCTCCCTGGAGGTGGTTCGACTCTGTCCTGTCGCTGGATGATGCGAAATGAAGTCGCTCACGGAGGGGAGAGGTGGGCAGAGCCACCCGGGGGGGGTTTGGCTGCCCCGAGCCCGTTGGTTGGAGTCGTTGGGCTGTTCCTAACGTGGAAAGACTAACCTGTCCCGCTTTTTTGCACTAAACCAAGGTAAGACACCTCCTTCCTTTCGTTTTATGGGGCTGGGGAGGAGCGGGGGCTTTGGGGAGTTTAATGTCTCCCGGTCCCCCGGGCTGTGGGAGCAGCTGGGGAGGTGCAGAGGGAGGTGGCAGCGATGTTCTCGGTGCTCTCCTGGTGGAGAGGGAAGGGGCAGTTTGCTGTCCTTGCTGGGGGGCTGAGCCACGGACCCCTCGGAGCTGGGTGCCTGGGGACACTGCCTGGGACAGTGGGACCCACGGGGGTGTCAGAGCATCCGCCGGTGGGTCTGTCCAGCCGTCCGTCCCTCACCAGCCCCTTCCCCTCCTCTCACAGATGAGATGAACGACCACCAGAACACCCTGTCCTACGTCCTGATCAACCCCCCTCCGGACACACGGCTGGAGCTCAACGACATCGTGTAGGTCTCGCCCCCCGCTCCCATGGGGTTCTCTGCCCCCCCGGGCTGCCCCCATCTCCTTGTTCGCTGGGAGTTCTCCTACAAAGGAGTGGATTTGGCCTCCTTGCCAGGCTACTCCCACTCCCCCTGTTCCCCAGCAGCGCCCAGAGCCCCCCAGCTTTGCTCTGCCTGAGCCCACAGAGGTCTTCCTGGGCTTCGGCCTCTCAGTAGCCCCAGGAGAACGAACTCGCCGCTGTTGTAGCAGCTGCTGCTCCGCCAGAGGCTGCAGCACCGCGGGGCACCCCCGCACAGCCCAGACCCCCCAGCGTCGAGGTTTCCCAGGCAACTGGGACGTGGGGTGAATCCCAGCAGCATAACCAGCCCTGTGCCCCGCAGGTACCTGATCCGCTCCGACCCGCTGGCCCACGTGGCCAACGATGGCCACAGCCGCAAGAGCAGCTGCAGCAACAAGCTGGGCTCCGGCAACCCCGAAACGCGCGACGAGACCCAGCTTTGAGCAGCCCCCCCAGCACCCCGCATCCCTCTGGGGAGAGGCGGTGAAGAAGAAGAAGAAGAGGCCCCCCGGGCGGAGGGGAAGGCTGCAGCCGCCCGCGGGTGCCCGTTGCCGCGGGGGAAGGCGATGCCCGGCCCGGCTCTGCGCCGCGGGGGGGCTGCCCGGCCCCTCCTCAGGACGGGAAGGGGGCAGCCGGACAGACCGACGGCCGCAGCCCCACGTCCCGCGGCTTTTAACCTTTTATACCGATACCGCAACTAGTGAGAAAGTCTCCGCTGGTGCTGGTGGGACGTGGCTGAGCCCAGCCGGCTGCTGGCCCTGCGCCCGAGCAGGGGACGGGGATGCAGGTCCTCGGCAGCGGAGGGGGCTGCTGACTCGCGAGAGAAACTGCACCGAAAGCCTCCTCCTCCTTCCCTCGGGGTAGCCAAACGTCTGCTCCTTCATCCACCTCGTGCTCTTCATCCTCTGGTGGGGTTCGTGTGGTGGTCGTGAGGAGAGGAGCGCTCAGAGCTGCACTGTGAGCCAGGGGTGGACTTTGCTGGTGGCCATGGGATAGACTTTGCTGGTGGCCACGGGATAGACTTTACTGGTGGCCATGAGACGGACATTACTAGTGGCCATGGGATAGAGTTTACTGGTGGCTATGGGATAGACTTTACTGGTGGCCATGGGACAGACTTTGCTGGTGTCCATAGGATAGACTTTACTGGTGGCCGTGGGATAGACTTTGCTGGTGGCCATGAGACGGACTTTACTGGTGGCCATGGGATAGACTTTGCTGGTGGCCATAGGATAGACTTTACTGGTGGCCATGGGATAGACTTTGCTGGTGCCCATAGGATAGACTTTGCTGGTGCCCATAGGATAGACTTTACTGGTGGCCATGGGACGGACTTTGCTGGTGGCCATAGGATAGATTTTACTGGTGGCCATGGGATAGACTTTGCTGGTGCCCATAGGATAGACTTTACTGGTGGCCATGGGACGGACTCTGCTGGTGGCCATAGGATAGATTTTACTGGTGGCCATGGGATAGACTTTGCTGGTGCCCATAGGATAGACTTTACTGGTGGCCATGGGACGGACTTTGCTGGTGCCCATAGGATAGATTTTACTGGTGGCCACGGGATAGACTTTGCTGATGGCCATAGGATAGACTTTGCTGGTGGCTATGGGATAGACTTTACTGGTGGCCATGGGACGGACTTTGCTGGTGCCCATAGGATAGATTTTACTGGTGGCCATGGGATAGACTTTGCTGGTGGCATGGGATAGACTTTACTGGTGGCCGTGGGATGGAATTTGCTGGTGGCCATGGGACGGACTTTACTGGTGGCCATAGGATAGTCTTTGCTGATGGCCGTTGGGTAGACTTTGCTGGTGGCCATGGGATAGAATTTTCTGGTGGCCATGGGATAGATTTTGCTGGTGGCCATGGGATGGACTTTGCTGGTGCCCATAGGATTGATTTTACTGGTGGCCATGGGATAGACTTTGCTGGTGGCCATGTGATAGACTTTGCTGGTGGCCATGGGATAGACTTTGCTAGTGGCCATGGGATAGACTTTACTGGTGGCTATGGGATAGACTTTACTGGTGGCCATGGGATAGACTTTACTGGTGGCCATGGGACAGACTTTACTGGTGGCCATGGGACAGACTTTGCTGGTGGCTGTGGGATGGGACGATGCTGCCTCCTGAAGCCTGCAGCCACCCTGTCACTGGGTTTGTGCCTCCCCAGTGCTGCTGCTGTCGGAGCTGCCCAGGGCTGCTGGGATGACTGGGAAATCTCCAGTGGGATGAGGGTTTGTCTTCCTAAATGAGAAGCCTGTAAAGCACAAAGTCAACATGAGCCCCCCCACTGCTGCCCCAGCCCTGCTCTCCATGAGCCATCTTTGGGTGGTCAGTTGCCTTTAACACCCACCGGTCGACCCCTGACACCCCCCTCCCCGACTCAGTCTGAGCTGTTTACAAATGAACCCCCAAACCTGTTTAAAAATCACCCCAGGATGTGCTGCCCCGGGTGGGGGGGAGCAGCACTGGGAGGCACTGGGGTGTGTGAGGAACAAGGTGCCCTGGGAAGGAGCAGGACCCACGCTGAGGTGGGGGACCCACTCCAGAAAGACCCTCTGTGCCTCAGCTGCTGTTTGGGGTTGGGTTTGTGTTCAGTTGCTCTTTTATGTCCCTGATCTTTCTGCTCTTGAGCTGAGTCACGGGCTGGGAGAGGGTCCCCAGTCCGTCCCCTTGGCTGTGGGGACAACCAGAGCTGTCCCCGAGGGGGCTTTGGGGTTGGTTCCACTTAGGTTTCCAAATGCTTCCCTTTCCCATCAATTTATTTCAAAGCAGATCCATGTTTTACTGATTCTGCTGCTCATTGCTGAGCCCAAAACCCATCATGTGGAAGGAAAACAGAGGAAGAAGTGTTCACAGGCTCCAACAGGAGGACAGCAGGAGGAGAAAGGATCTGGCCACCATTAATCTGAAGCCTCAAGATGCTCAGGTAGATCCTTCACATGTGATTCTGTGTTTCATTGCCTGGTTTTCAGACCAGTGATGATCTAGAGTCACAGAGCAGGTTGGAAGGGACCACAGAGATCTGCCAGTCTCCTCTTGGCTCTGAAGGACCTGGTCCTTGGTGCTGGGCTCTTCTCACAGGTCATTAGCGACAGAAGCAGAGGGAAGGGCTTCAAGCTCCAACAGGGAAGGGTTAGACTGGACATGAGGCAGAAGTTTTTCCCAGACAGAGAGTGGTTGGGCAGTGTGATGGGCTGCCCAGGGTGGTGGTTGAGTCCCCACCCCTGGATGTGTTGAAAAGCCTCTCAGATGTGGTGTTGGGGGATCTGGTTTAGAGGTGACCTTGTACAGTAGGGTTGGTGGTTGGATTCTGTGATCCTATGACCAGCGCTCCAGGGTTACAAACACCCAACAACCCAACACAGCCCCGAGCAGTGGAGGGGTGAGCTGGACATCAACTCGTGGCAGAGTACTCAGAACTTCATTGGTTAGCAACCTTCTCCACTGAAAGATCATCGAGGTTGGAACTGACCTTCAAGATCATCAAGTCCAACCCGCAGGTGCTGGGTGGTTGGACCCCAGCTCCGAGATCCGTCCAGTCTGAGCAACCATCATAGAACCATAGATCCATCCAGGTTGGGAAAGACCCTCAAGATCAAGTCCCACCATCTACCCCACAGCCCCCAACCACTACCCGGCTGCCTGGTTGTTGGACCCCTGCAGGGACGGTGCCTCCACCCCGTCCCTGAGCAGCCTGTCCCTCCGCATCTAGCTGCTGGGGTCCTGGGACTGCTCAGGGCGCCGGTTCTTGGCCCCCAGGAGCAGGCTCAACCAACAAAAGGAGGTTCTGAATCCTCCTCCTCCCTCCCTGGGCCCCCCAGAAACCCTCCTGCCCCTCTAGGTGGAGGACGTCACGGAACGCGGCCACCACAAGCAGCACCACCTGCCCGTGGTCCGCGGCCCTTCGGCCGTAACCGCTGCGTCTCGACGCTGGTCCAGGTACAGAGACCCCCCGGAACCCCAAAGAGGATCAAGTCTAACCCCACGTCCCCTCCAGCCCCTGGGTTTTGCAGACCTTCTTTCTACGGTGTAAATGTCTAGCAGCCCTTCTACGGGGCTGCTCCAACAAAGCCTGTAGATACTTCTCCTGTGGTCCCTGCAAGTCGATAATGATTAACAATGATTAATTAGGACTGATTTTTATTTTCTTTTCTAATTCTTTAGCCTCCAGTTAGGGTACTAATGTGTAAAAAAAGAACAAAAACAAAGCATTTTATTTTTGTAATGGTCCTGGCGCCGTCGATGAATCGGGCAGAGCTGGTGGCCAAAGGGCTGTCTGGGACAGGCACGGCGTCGAATGGGGTCGGCCTCATCCTGCGCTTCCCACAGCGGGAGGAAAACTTGCTGCTGATAAAACCCAGAGTCAAGGAGGGAGGCTTCTGAGGGAACAGGTGGTGTCCCAGTGCAGAGACCCCCCAGCACATCTTGGGGTGAGGGGTGCAGCAATGAGAGGCCACGGGGGCTTGGGGTAGCAGCCCCATCGCATGTCCCGTGGCCACGGTCTGTGCCCACTAAGGGTTTCCTCAGCTCGACACGGACTAAACCCATCCAATCCTCAGTGAAGGGGAATTAAACACTGAACCGAGTGCTCGAGGACCTCGTCTCTCCCTTTCCAACCTGGATCTGTGAGAACAGGATGGGTTTTATCAGCCCTCGGCGGCAGAGCCCTGCCGTCGCTCGAGCTGGTGGGTTCTTACCAGCAGCAGCAGCTAACCCTCCAGTTTCCCCCAGTCCTGTGCCCTGTTGTGCTGGGATGAGCCACAGACAGCCACGAGGAGAGGGTTTTGTACCAGTGTTGTGAAGATGCTTCACATTTCTGTAAAGACAACTGGAAATAAAAGAGCTGCATGCAGCAACCCCCCAGCCTGCCGGTGCCTTCTGTTCGGGGAGCCCCAAGGGCCAGCGCTGAGCCCCCGTTTCTTCCCTTCCAAGGCTGAGACCTGCTTCTCAACCTCAGCTCTCAAGACTCGTGCAAAGGGTGTGAGGGGCTGGCTGTTGGGTTACAGCACAGCTCCAACACCGCTGCTTCTTTTCTTTATTCATTGAATTAGTTTAGTTTATAAATTTATTCTTGTCTGCGGGTCAATGAATCCATTAGATCCTGGGGTTGTCTCAGTGAACTTGCGTGAGATGGGATGCAGCAGGTGCTCTTCTAGCTCCATATCAGAGAACATCAGGGATTGGAAGGGACCTGGAAAGATCATCCAGTCCAATCCCCCCAACACAGCAGGACCCCCTAGAGCTGTCATGTTACTCTGCCTTTACACCCCGAATCACTGGTGGTAGCAGCTGAAAACTCCAGAGCTCCCCAGTTCTTAACTCTCTGGAGTGGTGGGGACACCAGTGAGATCCTTTTCTCCCCCCCAACCCCACTGCCATGGTTGTAGCAGCTCAGCCCAGCGTGGAACTGGCTGGTGTGTTTGCACACGTGGGGATCCCTGTGGCTGGAACCCTAGTGGAGAGCAGGATGAGAACAAGACGTGGACAACAGCAACCACAGACACGCAGACAGCACGGGCAGGCGGGAGAAGAGCGCACGGAGCAGCCCTTTAAAGATGCACGTTCTCGTGGTGGCCACCTTCTTGTGGCCATCGAGGGTCAGGGAACAGAAGGGAACTGGGAGGTGGCAGAGCTGCTGTCACACCCCTCTGTGGGAAACGAATCCTCCGGCTGGGAGCGAGCAGAGCACTCGGCTCTGTTGCCAGGGAGATGGTTGAGCTCGGGCACCTCTTCAGGAAATTAGGGGGGGTAGGAAGCAAACCCCTTTGATTTAGACCCCTATTACTGATCCTTTCCCTTCTATACAGCTACAGCTCCTCCTCTCTCCTCCTGCCCAACCTCTCGGGAAGCACAAGATGACCCCTTTAGAAGGAACCTTTGTAGCCAAAGCCAGTTGCTCTGACCCAGCTAAGAGAGCTCCAATTAATCCTGGTGGAAACCAAACTACAAACAGCTTCAGCTGCAGGTTGACAAATGAGCTCTCCACAGGAGGCCCCTGAGAACACGGGATCCTACAGACATAGCCAGGAGCTCCCCTCCGAGGGCTCTCTCGTGGCTCTGCCAGGACAACACTGCAGCCTAAGCAGCTTGAGGAGAGCCATCAGCAAATGAGGTGCTGGCACCACTTGCCTGTGACAGAGAGCAGGGTACAGGTCACCTCCTCCTGCACCCAACGATCTCCAGGCACTGGAGGTGACAGATTAAACGCAGCATCACTAAAACCACAACCCCAAGGCACTGAGAACTCGATGAACCTCACACAAAGCCAGGGCTAAGGAGGCTGGGCTGACACCAAGCAGGGAAGATGTTTGATGTCTTGGGTTATGGGAAACCTTCTGAGGAAAAGGAACTGTCTTCCCTTCCAGGAAACCCTGTCTGCAGCTGCCCACACACATTCTCCTCCTTACAAAGGAGCTTCTCTCCCCGCTTCCTGGAATCGATGCCCCAGATTCCTTGCCTTGAGACCCACGTTTTGCTGCTAACTGAAGCTCAGGAGTCTTAGTTTTTGCAGAGAATTTAATCTCTTGGAAAATGAGTCCCCAGCCTCAGCCCGGGGACGAGTGCTGCCAGCACAGCAGAGCTCCCAGCCTCCTCCTCTCCCTCACCAAACGGATGTCAGGAAGAATAAGGGTCTGATCTAGAGCAACGAGATGCAGGAGGACATTTTCCACCTTTTATTCTAGTCCTCTCCACAAGCAGCCATACCTCAGTCTGAATGAGATGCAGAAACACACTCATCACCAGTTTTTAATCTCTGAGAGCCAGGACTGCACAAGGCAGTCACAGGATGTTGCTCCTGCTCTGGAATCCCAGATCCACAGAACATTAGGGACAGGAAGGGACCTTGAGAGATCACCCAGTCCATTTGACAAGGCCAATTCCACTTCTGCACTAAGATAGAGAGAAATTTTACTTCTCCACTGAGATTCACAGAACATTAGGGACTGGAAGGGACCTTGAAAGATTATCCAGTCCAATTTCCCTGGCTTCAAACCACCAGCTTCTTCCTAAACTCTAGGGGCAACCTGTCTCTACAACTCACAAGCCAGGCAATGCTGCAGATCCCAGCACAAGATTGGGAAGGCAAGAACCTTTGGTGCTTCCAAACTGCTGTCACTAACCAAACAGAGTTCCAAGGCAACTCAGCAGCCTGAAGGCTGAGGAATTAAATCCTTCAGGAGACCGTTAACAACTTGTCACAGAACATCAGGGACTGGAAGGGACTGTGAGAGATCACCTGGTCCAAACCCCCTGGCACAGCAGGACGTGGTCTGATCTCACCCACGAGGGTCAGGAGAGCGGAGCCCTTGCTAGCAAGTCAGGGCTGCAGCTTTCCAAGAGGCCAGCTCGAGCAGCACATCTTTAAAGCACGCCAGCGCCCGGATGAAGCCACACATGAACTAAAATGAAACGGGTATTTGTAAAAAGAAAGGAAATCAGTTAATGGTTTTTATTAAACTTCAGTGTTTCGTAAAATAAATATGGTTCATAATATCAAACAGTGAGAAATCAAGCACGAAGTATGAGAAGCATGGTAACAGAAAGTTACACTCATGACGGTGGGTTTCACACTCCAGCACTTTAGAAACCGTAAAGCCTTTCGGTTATTTACAAGCAGCAAAACTATCTAACATCATTTACAGAGTCGCAGCAGCCTACTCAAAGGACAACTGGAATGGGGAAGGGGGGGAAATGCCATGAAGAAATGGAGAGAGTGCACTGGAAGACCTCCACTCAGCTCTAGCTAGTCGGCGCTCGGCTCCGAACCCTATTCCCCCCCGTTCCACAGCCTGCTTTCCCCCCTCTGTACATTAACTCCTGGTTGCTCTCAGCTCATCATCGAGGAGGAAGGGGTGGTGCCTCTTGCACTTCAGAGAGACGGATTCAAGTAACACTTCAAAGAAAGGTAAACATGTGCAAAGCAGCGCGTTCAGCCTCGGGACCCTCTCGCAGCATCTGAGTCGGCTCCAGAGACCTGCTGGGATGTCTAACGGGCCCCAGAAATGAGAGTATTAACACACACCCCCTCCCCAAACCAAACAGAACTGCAAACATACCCTGTGAGCACGGACAATGGTTTCATCTGCTGGAACAAAAAGATCTCTGTTGGTTTCGTTAAGGTTGGAACGGAAGGTTTAATATTTCAACATGAAAAGAAAATCCAAGCCGCTCGGCTTCGCTGGGCTTGTGAAGCAAATGTCTCTGGTGTAAAAATCGCTCGTAAATGAGGAAAAGAAAAGTCAATATATTAATCTATCACCCCAAATTCGTTGTTGTTGTTATCAGCGTTAAAAAAAACACCCCCCACCCACCCCACCCCACCCCGTACCACACTCTTGCGCCTGGAGCATGCTGCTCGCTCAGAATAAAGACAGGACGAGAGGGGAGTCGGACTGACACTGTCAGGGTGTAATAAAAACATTAAAAGTTGTGATCCTTAAGTGCACAGGAGGAACGTGCTCAGAGTGGACAAGGCTCTACACCTACCGGGATCCATCGCGATCCAGAGCAAACGAAGCGGCCGGGCACCACCCGCAGGTACTCGCCCCAAGAGCTTCAGCCAGGCACGGTCCAGCTGGTAGCACCTGATGCCTTTTGGGGACTGTTTTCTGGGGATCATTCCATTTGCACTCAATTCTTATTTTATTTCTCTTTATTAAACCAACCAAAGGAGAAGACTGGCTTATCCCATGCTGCGAGTAAACTCCAGGCCGAGCAGCGCACGTCGGGGCTCTCCTGCTCTTGCTGGACGACGTTGGCAGTAGAGACAGAACAAACCGTGTGGATGTAGGAAACAGTTCCACCAAAAAGAGTCCGGAAGGAAGGTTCCCCCTAAAGATTGGCTTAAAAAAAGAAACAAACCCAACAAAACCACTCCCCGAAGCAAACCAAAACCAAAAGCACTTCACCCGAGAGTGGCTCCGATCCTCCCACCGGAGTTCGGAGCTCTGAAGGAGGAGGTGGTGAGCAGGGGAGGAAACAGAACTGAATGGTTCCCACATTTGTACCAATGAAAATCTTCAAGTAAAAGGAAATCCACTCGTTAAAGATCTTGCTACATGCACGGTCCCTCGTCAGTTGAAAGTCACAGTAGTTCGAGTTGGGTGTAACAGCAGGCTTCACAATTCATGAGAACACACTGGGCAACACCATTCCTTCAGAACTCACAGCCCAGCCATCCTCTGCAGGAGCTTCTTCGAGAGTGTTTCTGGTTCTGCACATCTCACACCAACGCCGGGGGACAAGAGGTCAACGTGTCGTCTCGCAATGCCATCCCACTGGGCAACCTCCTCTCCCCAGGGGCTCGGCTGTCATTTACGAGTCTTCTTTGGCACTGCGGGGCGCTTGGCTTGCCACAAGTGGTTGTGGATGGTGAGAGCATCCACGCTGACGGACATGGTTTTGGCTGGGATCACGTTAAACTGTTTCCTGTCCGAGCTGTACTTGTACAGTTTGTCAATCATTTTCTTGGTGATGCTCTTCGGCCCCGTTCCAGTCAGCTTGTAGATCTCCTCGGTGTCGGGGTAGTAGCAGTAAAGTGCTCGGAACTGGCAGCCGGCGTCGCGGAACAAGATGATGTAGTGGTTGGCGTCGCATTTTTCCAGTTCCTGAGTTAATCAGAGAAATCACACAATTATTGGGGCTGGAGAAGCCCTCTGAGCTCACCCAGCCCAGACCAGGACCTGACGTCACCCCAGCAGCACTAAGGGCCAGGGCACTAAGGGCCACAGCCAGGGTGGCCTTCAACACCTCCAGCGATGGGGACTCCACCAGTTCATTCCAGGCTCTGATCATCCTTTCCATGAAGGAAGGGCTTCCTAACATCCAACCTGATGTTAGGACCATGACCCTCCCCTTCAGGCAGCTTCAGGTCCTGCCCTCTCATCCTGGGAGAAGCGCCTGACTCCCACCTGTCTACAACTTCCCTTCAGGCAGTTGTAGAGAGGGTTAAGGACCCCCCTGAGTCTTCTCTTAATAAGTTGTTCAGCAGGAAAGGTCCCACGTTAAGCTGGGCTTAAAGCTTTCACACACAGCAAAGTGTCCGTGCTCTTCTGAAACACTAGACCCATAACCAGCATCTCCAGACCTTTCACAAACTGACACAGAGAACTCTTAGTACAGGATGGTGTTGTCCACAAGCCCGTGCGGCCAGGAGAAGTACAGGATTCTCACCACACGGGTTAGGAAGTGACCTCTGCGTCAGTGGGGCACAACAGAGATGTTGTCCTGTGCGTCACTACGTCACTGACCCTGTGTGTCAACATTTACCTCTAATATGGAAATCTTATGGGGCTCATTCACTTTTCCGGCGAGACAGCAGTGAGAGATCGCGTTGTGGATAATGTGTTTGTTTGATTTGCTGCTGGGTTCCTTAAACAGTTTGGGACCTGAGGAAGACAAACAAGTGGCAATTATTTGTCTTGTGTTGATGGACAATAGAGTCTCACAGAATTATCACTGAGTGATTGAGGCTGGAGAAGCCCTCTGAGCTCAGCCAGCCCAGACCAGCACCTAACATCAGCCCAGTGGCCACACCGGGGCACTCAGGGCCACAGCCAGGCTGGCCTTCACCACCTTCAAGGATGGGGACTCCACCACTGCCCTGGGAAGTCCAGTCCAGGCTCTGATCTTCCTTTCTGTGGGGAAGGGCTTCCTAACATCCATCCTGACCCTCCCCTGGCAGCTCCAGGCCCTGCCCTCTCATCCTGGGAGAAGAGCTTGACCCCCACATGACTACATGGAGAGAGGGAGAAAGTCCCTCCTGAGTCTCCTCTTCTCCAGGCTGAACATCCCCATCTCCCTCAGCTTCTCCTCATCAGCCTTTCCCCCAAGTCCCTTCCCCAGCCTCATTGCTCCTCTGGACCTGCTCCAAGAAAGAGACTGAGGGGCTAAAGTGAGGGGCCCAGCACTAGCCCCAGTATTCAAGGGAAGGCCTCCTCAGTGCCCAGTACAGGGGGGAGAATGACATCCCTAGTCCTGCTGGCCACGCTACTGCTGATCCAAGCCAGGATGCCACTGGCCTTTTGTGCCACCTGGGCACCCCATCAGAGAAAATAACCCGTTATACAATCAACTGCACAAATGTTTTTGTACAGCTCCTGATTTGAGAGATACTGAGCAGAAGCAGCCCATCTGGGTTAGTCAGAACCATGTGCCACATCGAGTCACCCCGGCTACCCAGAGCAAAGGCTCAGAGCACAAGCAGCCACCTGTGTATTCCGCCACCGAGGCGATCGAGGACGCCGTCGAAGCGTTCTCCCAGTCTCTTTCTGTGTTCCTGCTCAGGTTCCTGCTCAGTGTGGGTAAGGACTCCATCGACTCCACTCTGAGGGGGATTAAAAACAACATCACACGTCGAAGCTCAGGGTCTGTCCCCTCCAAGCTGGATGGGACAGGCCTTTCCTCCCCCAAAACCAGTCGGATTCTCCCTGCTACCGCAGCAGAAGCCTACTGCTCCTTCGGGAGAAGACAAAACAGCGTTGTGAGGCTGCAGTTGGCAGCCACATCAAACAGAAGATGAACTCACTCATAACTGCTGTGTGTCTGCACCAGCGAGCAGAAGCAAACCCCACTGAACCCCAGTGCTAAATGCTGACGTAGTCAAAGGCAAAGCTGTCCCAGAGCAGGCCACCCCTACCTGTAGGACGACATGCTCCCCGAGTGCACGCTCTCGGGTTCGGTTGTGGTTGCTGAGGCCAAAGACAGGCTGGACCCAGACTGAGCGCTGCTCAGATTATCAGCTACAAAACCAAGAGAGGACAATGTGAGCAGGTTTGTTAAAGAGGATCTGCAGACGCGGCGAGAGCAAACAAACCCCAGTTCTTACGCGTGGAAGAGCACTTTGTCCCTGAATCGCTGTAGGATTCTTCGCGATGGACTGACTTTGGCCGGGGTTTCTTGAGCTTGGATTTGGGCTTGCCAAGCCCTTGCTCCTCCAGGATCTGCTGCTGCTTTTTCCTTAGGTACTCCTGCTTGATGAGTTCTCTTCGAGCCTTCTCCTCTTCTTTCCGTATTCGGTCCTCCTCAGCCTTGCGACTGAAAAGCAGACACGATATTACAGTCAACACACAGCAGGTTTTCATGGAGTCACAGAACATCAGGGATCGGAAGGGACCTCAGAAAAATCAGCCACAGCAGGATCTCTTAGATCCAGTCACACAGGAACATGTCCAGGAGGGTTTGAAATGTCTCCAGAGAAGGAGACTCCACAACCCCCCTGGGCAGTCCCTGCCAGGGCTCTGTCACCCTCACTGGGAACAAGGTCCTTCTCACACTGATGGGGAACCTCCTCTGCTCCAGCTCACACCCACTGCCCCTTGCCCTGTCACTGGGTGCCCCTGAGCAGAGCCTGGCTCCACCCTCCTGACACCCACCCTTCCCATATTGATCAACATTCATGGGGCCATCACCTTCATCTTGAAGATAAATTTCTTCTCCACGTGTTCTTACCGAGCTTCGTCTCTTTTTTGTTCAAATTCAGCCTCCAGCTGCTGCTTGCGAATCCGAGCCTCCTCAGCTTTGCGCTGCTGCTTCAGGAGGAAGGCTGCGCGTTTCTTCGCGAGCTCGTCTTCTGCTTTCTGCTCATCCTGAAAAATTTGTAGGGATAGGGAGTTTTAAAGAGAAGACACTACTTGAAGCTGGACAGCACAAGATGAAAAACCCAGGAGGGCTTTAAGAAAACAAGGAATTGGGAAATCTTTCCATTTTTAGCACTGATGAGCACAAATCAGACCTCTGTTGGACTGTGTGCAGGTGGGTTTTAAACACTTCCAGAGGACACTCCACAACCCCCCTGGGCAGCCCCTTCCAGGGCTCTGGCACCCTCACTGGGAGGAAGGTCCTTCTCACATTGATGTGGAACCTCCCCTGTTCCAGCTCACACCCACTGCCCCTTGTCCTGTCACTGGGTGTCCCTGAGCAGAGCCTGGCTCCATCCTCCTGACACCCACCCTTCCCATATTTATCAACATTACTGAGTCCACCTCCTTTTCTCCAAGCTAAGGAGTCCTAGGTCCCTCAGCAGGGAGATGCTCCCCTCCTTTCACCCTCTCTGTGGCTCTGCGCTGGGCTCTCTCCAGCAGCTCTGTGTCCTTCTGGAACTGATGGGCCCAGAACTGGACACAAGATTCCAGCTGTGGTCTGAGCAGAGCAGAATAGACAGAGAGGAGAACCTTTCTTGATCTGCTAACCACCCCACTTCTGATCTACCCCAGGGTGCCACTGGCCTTCTTTGTCACCAGGGCCTATTGCTGGCTGCTGGCCACCAGGACCCCCAGGTCCCTTTCTCTTCCGTTGCTCTCCAACAGGTCAGCCCCTGGGGTTGCTCTTGCCCAGATGCCAGACTCTTCGCTGCCCTTGTTACAGTTCATTAAATTTCTCCCCACCCAGCTCTCCAGCCTGTCCAGGTCCTGCTGGATGGCAGCAGAGCCTGCTGGTGTGTCAGCCACTTCTCCCAGCTGTGCCACCTGCACAAAGTGCTGTTAGTGCACTCGAATCGCTCGTCCAAGCCGTTAATGAACAGATTGAGTAGTGCTGTGTTTACCTTGAAGAAAAAGCCGACACCAGACTTCTGATCACCTTCACTCGTGATGTCTGTAGAGCTATCCTGGCTTTCCAGTTCTCCTTCATCCGGAGCTTTCAAGTCAGACAAATCCACTTCAATGAGGCTGGCCTTGCTGCGCAGCGGCGCGTCCACCGGCACGTTCTCTTTGCCTGAGCCATCAGAAGAATTCAGCCCTGCCTCCTTGAGGCTGCTGTTCACCTCGTTGCTCATCTCAGCAATAATATTTGCGTCTTTGGAGGCGGAGAGAGCAAGGGCCTGCGAGTCGCTCTCGTACTGAAGTCTAAAGGCATCAAAGACACACTTCTCTTGAGAACAGTCGGCAAGGTTACGTCTGCCTTCCGGGCCCATGTCTGTCGGCGTCTTTGCCAAGCTGTTGGATGGGAATGGCTTCAAATAGGTTAGGGTTTCCAGGTTGGGCGTCGGGGTTTTAAGCCGTGCGGAGTTTTGCTGCTTGTCTTTAGGGACTTTCAGATCAGCTGGTCTCCCTGAGCGAGGAGCCCTTCCTTGGCCGAATCGAGGCGGTTTGCGAAGATTGTTCATTCCAGTTGGAGACAGAGGCTCAATGAAATGAATTGAGGGCTTTACCCTTTGGTCCTGAGAATTACTTCTGGTTCCTGGGGATGGCACTGAGGGAGATTTCATGAGCAGCTCCTGCTGCTGAGAAATCTTTAATATGGCCTGCTGAAGGGTGCTGATTGTTTCGTTGAGCTTCTCAATAGAAAGATCACATTCGTTTAGATCCGCTTCGGTAACGTTGTCCTCTAGGAGGACAACAGAAATCATCTTACTCTTCTCCAAGTCATGTAGAGCAGCAGAGTCCTTGGGTTTATGTGGCTCAGCAAAGACTAAGCTTTCCTGCATCTTCACCTTCATCGCTTCTTGAGAATCAGTGAGCATCTCGTCTCTCTCCTCCTCTTTCATGAGATACTCCTCGGGCTTGGAACCCAACGAAACTTCATCCAAGTCTTCACCGTTGTGCCGAGCGTATTCTTTAGCAAAATGTTCTGGTTTCAGGGGTTGGGGAGCATCAGGAGATTTCCCTTTTTTAACAACATGCAGGAAAGCTGCCTTGCCCAACTTCAGGCGCTGCCTCGCTGACAGGGCTTCCATCTTCTTCTTCTGGGCTTCAATCGCCCGTCGTTTCTCTTCCAGCTGCATGTGGAGCTGCACCAGCTCCGAAGCCAAAAGATTAACGTTATCTTTACTTTGTCGGTTGGGGCTTTGCTCTCGTTTTTGCTTCCACGTGGTCAGTGGCACCAGGCAGCTTTCCGAGCCGTCCGGGGTACTCTTTTGTGAGCTACTCGTGCTGGACTTTGTTTCGTAGCTGTTAAGCCTCTGGAGCTTTCGCTCGGCAAAGTTGGTCATCCGGGTGCTCCCGCTAGCCACGGACAGGCTGCTGACTTGAGAAATGGTGCTCAAACACGGGCTGGAGCGGCCACTAGCGTCATCCTTGTCTTCGTGTTCTTTGACCTTCATGTCCTCCAGCAGTTTGGCAGATTCCTCCTCGCCGATGTATTTAGCGGCTATAGGGTGGTCATCCACTTCTATCAAAACCTGATCGGGGTCTTCTATGTCTAAGAGGTCTGATTCCGAGTCCTGCCTCACCATAGTCCACACAGCGTCTGCAGCGTGTGAGTTGAGGCCTTTCACATAGCTCACGTTAGCTTTACTTGCTAGGTCGTCAGCAGATTTAGCAACATGAAGAAAAAATCCTCCAGTGGATAGCTCCTGAGCAGGAGAATCTAAACTGCTAGTAGCCAAAGGTCTGGAAGCTTCTGAGCTTGCTTCCATCGGCGCCATTGAATCTGCAAGACCGGGATCTACAACTGGAGTGAAATCAGAACTAGAAATGGGAGTAAAAGTCCTACTGATGTCGTGCTCGCCATGGCTGCTGTTCGTCTTCTTGCGGATCAAGGACAAGTGTCCTTCGGCTAATCTCTTCATCATAAAACTCCTTTGCTTCCCCTCCCCACGTTCATCCTCCTTTTTGATGATCTGTTTCTCCTTTGCTGGTTTGAGAACGGCCGGCATCAAAGGCTCCAAGTAGAAACTCTCTGCTCTGCTTTCCGAACCCTCGTTATTTGTTTTTAGAGGCCACGCAGTTGCCGCTGCACTGGGCACCCTGGCTGATACGTTCAGCGAGTCAGGATCACAGCAGCTTGTCATCTCTTCAGGTCTGATTATTGCAATAAGCTCTTCGTCTTCGTCCTCGATGTTGACATTGTTGAGCAGGCCCCTGCTGTTCCCGTTCCCTGCGAGAGGATGGGGCTGGTTTTTCGGGGTGACGTTCACGATGTTCGAAGCCAGACTGTCTTTGCTGATGGATCGGGCCAGGCTGATGCTATCGCCCGACCCAGGGTCCACATCACTGCTGACAGAGTGATGAGGAGCAAACGGTGTTGGCTGGGACAGAGGCCTAGGAAAAGATAAGAAGGGACTATTGATGCTTCAGCACAGACAACTGCAATTTGTTGAACTAAGGATCATGACACAGGCAGCTAAACTTCTTGCTGGGCTTGAAAAATGTATCCTGAGAAATGACCAGCAACAGCATCACAGAATCACTACGGATTGGAAGGCACCTCGAAGGATCATCCAGTCCAACCCCCCTGCCACAGCAGGATCACCCAGACCAAGTCACACAGGAACACATCCAGGTGGGTCTTGAACATCTCCAGTGAAGGCGACTCCACAACCCCCCTGGGCAGCCTGTTCCAGTGCTCGGTCACCCTCACTGGGAAGAAGTTCCTTCTCAGTTTGATGTGGAACCTTCCAGGTACCAGCTTACAGCAACCCCAGACACTTCCATTTCAAACAGTGCTCCGAGTGTATTTTCAATTACAACCCTAAAGCCACTCACTCAGTCTGAAAACAAACTGAGGTGACCCCGAGCCCAATCCTAAGGGAGCAGATCCCCACTCCCAGTGCTGTAACAGCTGAGTGTATTTATTACCTGGGCTTCTTATCAGGCCATGCAAGAACTGAGCCTTGGGGCTGCCCGTCGACGCGGGTCAGAGAATTAGAACGATGCCGATGACCTGGAATAAGTTGTTAGTAGTTTAGAAATGGCCTTTAAAACAAGTGCTTTTCCTTGATTTACTAGCAAACATGGTAAACCCTTTGGCCAAGAGATGGCAGCAGAAAGCAGCCTGCAGAAATACTAGCCACAGTCACAGAGTCACAGAACATTAGGGACTGGAAGGGAGCGCGAAAGATCATCGGGTCCAATCCCCCTGCCTCAGCAGGATCAGGCAACACCTGAATCAAATTCAGTGAGAAGAGGCCACATATCTGATTTCCAAACACGACACTGTCTAATTTCCTTTCAGCCCCCAACTTTAAATAAAAGCCCTCACTGGATGGTGCTAGAGCCCAAGCAGTTGGAGTGTTTGTCTGACAGCGTAGCTGCTGCGGAGAAGAAGGGTTTACTCCAGCTGAACACGCCTGCTGCTTGGCTGACTGCAGCTGAATTCCACTGGGGATCATTCACACACACAAACATAGGTTTTTATTCATGACTGTTGTTGAAATGCTAATTCCAGGTGGACTTACCAGGGCTGTCTTCTCCCTGTAAAGATTTTTGCTGCTTTTGTCTCAAAGGGAGCAGTGGATGGGAAGGGCTAAAGGCAGGGCTTCCTCCTTTGACACTGATTCAGAAAAGCAAAAGCTCATTAGTACAAGATTTTTGCTTCTAAGAGAGAAAGGAAAGAGTTGTGAAGTTACAGTGGTAGTAGAATCATGCAACCCTCATGGCTGGAAATGCCCTCCAGGATCATCTAGTCCAGCCCTCATCCCAACAGCTCCCTAACCCCTAGACCATGGCCTCAAGTGCTTTAGCTACTCAGTTTTTAAACACCTCCAGGGATGGAGACTCCACCACCTCCCTGGGCAGCCTGTTCCACTGCCCAACCACTCTCTCATTAAGAAGTTTCTTCCTAAGAGCCAATCTCAACCTTCCCTGATGCAACTCGAGGCCATTTCTCCTTGTCCTATCATTAGCAATTTGGGAGAAGAGACCAGCACCAGCCTCACTACAACCTCCTTTCAGGTAGCTGTAGAGAGCAAGGAGGTCTCCTCTCAGCTTCCCCTTCTCCAGACTAAATAACCCCAGTTCCCTCAGCTGCTCTTCACAGGGCCCATTCTCCAACCCTCTCTGGACCCTCATCCTCTCCAAAATGCAATTTATCACTAATTTCAAAGAAGATACTCAAAGTTAAGAAGAGGTTTCCACAAATCAGAACACAAAATTTATCTTACTACCTGAAATCAAACTGTTTAAGCTTCTGAACAAAGTCAATTTCAAACGTAACAGCACAGCAGAGACAAAGTAAAGGTACAATCACTTAGTCGCTGCCATCACCCTCAGCTCAGTTAATAAAAGTCTTTTTCTATTTTGAGGTACCTTAGATTCTATTTGTTTGCATGTCACCATTTAGAGAACACAGCTAAGTAAAGATTTCCTGCTTGAACAGTTTAGATTTTAGAGATTGCCTGCACACAACTCAAATTCAGAGCACTTAGCAGCAGCAATGGGAGATTAATCAATAATTCACACCAGCAGAACACACTCACAGGTAGTCAGGATCCTCAGGGTGCAGGTAGTATCTGCTGCAAGCTTCAGGGCCTGCCTGAGCTGAGGGCTGCAGGTCTGCTGAGGCTGTGCTGGCAGGGCTGGCCATGAAACTTCGCTTGGTTGCGTTGGAAATGGGAACAGGCGGACGACTGCTCTTCTGCTGCAGCACTGCTTTGACTGGGCATAGAGAGACCGTGTTAACACGACTGACACCAGCCACCAGAGCAGCACAACAGGCAGTTTTCAGAACACAGTACATTAGAATGAGAAGTGTGTCACAATCACACAGAATATTAGGGATTGGAAGGGACCTCAAGAGATCATCCAGTCCCATCCCCTTGCCACAGCAGGATCCCCCAGATCCAGTCACACAGGACCATGGCCAGGAGGGTTTGAAATGTCTCCAGAGAAGGAGACTCCACAAGCCCCCTGGGCAGCCCCTTCCAGGGCTCTGCCACCCTCACCATGAAGAAGGTCCTTCTCACATTGATGTGGAGTCTCCTCTGTTTCAGCTCCCACCCACTGCCCCTTGTCCTGTCACTGGGTGCCCTGAGCAGAGCCTGGCTCCATCCTCCTCACACCCACCCTTCACAGATTGATCAACATCCATGGGGTCACCCCTCAGGCTCCTTTTTCCCAGCTCCCTCAGCCTTTCCTCATCAGGGAGATGCTCCCCTTCCTCCATCATCCCTGTGGCTCTGCACTGGGCTCTCTCCAGCAGCTCTGTGTCCTTCTGGAACTGAAGGGCCCAAAACTGGACACTAGATTCCAGCTGTGGTCTCACCACAGCTGTGGGCACTACACTAGAACCTGAAGTAAAAGTCTGTATTTAAAATATGTCTCGTAGGAAAGGAAAAGTAAATCATACAGTATCACAGTATTATCAAGGTTGGAAGAGACCTCATAGATCATCAAGTCCAACCTGTCACCACAGAGCTCAAGGCTAGACCATGGCACCAAGTGCCACGTCCAATCCTGTCCTAATCATTAGTGGGCAGGTGAGGGGGTGGGAAATTAACTCCCCTTCACATTTTAAAAGTCAGAACTCAAGTGGATCTAGGGCTTCCCTTCCATCATTACTGTTGGCAGACCCCCAGCTAGCAGAAAGTTCAGGCTGAGACAAAACTCCAAAGGAAACAGAGCAACAGTTTCCTTGTGAAGTAGATTTCTTCAACAACATACTGACACTCTCTCTAGAGTGAACCACTTACCATCTTTTATTTCCTGAATATCTCTTGGCTGCACAAAGCCTGGTTTGACATTCTCAAACCACCAGAAGAGTTCTGCGATGAACACCATGACGTTGGGCTGAAACGGGAGAAAAGAGGGAACAAACGCCACCTTTCACAACAAGAAAACACTCAGGAGTTCAGAAAATGTGGGTATTTCAGTGTGGTTCAGAAAATGTGGGCATTATACAAAGAGATCCTTCCTTCTGGTTCTTACCTTTAAAACCAAAGGGGCGTACAGCATGTCCTCCAAAGTGAGGTAAAAGCATTTGTTGAGATACTCATTTGAGAACTCTCTCAGCAGCTGAATATTATAAAGGCTGTCTGCAATGGAAGTTACCTCCTTCAAACAAATATCTAGGAAGGTGAGAGAGAGAACATGATGTTGTTATCCCAATGGATTAACCTCCCATCCACCACTAACACACACAGAAGGCTGCTCATAGAATCATTAGGGATTGGAAGGGAGCTCGAGATCATCCAGTCCAATCCCCCTGCCACAGCAGGACCACCCAGACTGAGTCAGGCAGGGTTAGAAGGGACCACAGGATCATCCAGTTCCAACTCCTCAGACACCATCATTCAATACTTGTTGGCTACCAGTGACATTGCTCTGCCTGTTAAACATCAGAGGGACTGGAAAAGGAGGAGGGAACTCAGAACAGTATCAATTCTGCATTCATTTTAGCACCCACAGCTTCCCTTCTGCCTTCTACAGGAGGATTCCAAGAAGCCACAACCAAGCAGCTGCAGGCTGAGTCTCAAAGTGAATCACAGGATGGGGAGGTGCAGCCCAGGGGGCTCCACACGACTCCTTTCATCATGTTGTATCGAAGAGCAAACCTTCAGGACTTGATTGAACAGATGGGAGCAGCAACTCAATAGCAAGCAAACCCCAGTGACTTTGTTTCTAGAGCTCAGTGCTTCAGGACAGTTAAATCCTGCAACGAGCTGCACTCCTTACGGTGGAGCTTTTCTGCTCTTCACACGACACCACCATTTAAAGCCTGCAGAGGGTTCTGTCTGTCAGAGCAACAGACGAGGTAACAGGCTACAAAGAACACACGGAAAGACAACATACAGGATTAAACACAAGCTGGCAAATAACAGAAAGTTACTGCTAGGATTCACAGAGCTGGTTCCTTCTGAAACCATTCAGGAGCTCTGCAAGGGACAACGTATCTGAGAACTTAAAATCCAATGCAAAAACGTCGATTTATAGAAGTTAGAGGCAATAAGGACAGGGAATTGTGACAAAAAACACCTTCTGGGCAAGAGAATTCACGATGAGGACAGGGGCTGGAGAAAGGAAGAAACTATTTTAAAACTTAGATCATGCAATGATGAATGAAGTCCTTCTGCAGAAGGACACGAGAATTATCAGTGAACAGTAGGGGACCAAGTGCAGTTATTTGAACAGAGAAAGCTACATTAGCTGGATCTAGACAAGAAAGGATCATTTTGTAGGTCACAATACATAAAGCAGAGTCTTCCAAACACAGTGAGGAAAAAACCAAAACCAGGGAGGAGATATTTTAAGTCCCTGATGCAGATCCCACGTGTGACCTTGCTGTAGTCAACCTGTCACGTGTTGCTACATGACATGATAATGTGTTTGGCAGAATCACAGAACATTAGGGATTGGAAAGGACCTCGAAAGATCACCCAGTCCAATCCCTCTGCCACAGCAGGATTCCCTAGATGCAGTCACACAGGAAAATATCCAGGTGGGTTTGAAATGTCTCCAGAGAAGGAGACTCCACAACCCCCCTGGGCAGCCCCTTCCAGGGCTCTGGCACCCTCACTGGGAAGAAGGTCCTTCTCACATTGATGTGGAACCTCCTCTGGTCCAGCTCACACCCAGTGCCCCTTGTCCTGTCACTGGTGACCCAGAGCAGAGCCTGGCTCCATCCTCCTCACACCCACCCTTCACATATTGATCAACATCCATGGGGTCACCCCTCAGACTCCTTTTCTCCCAGTTCAAGAGCCTCAGCAACCTCAGCCTTTCCTCATCAGCAGGGAGATGCTCCCCTCCCTTCATCACCTCTGTGGCTCTGCGCTGGGCTCTCTCCAGCAGCTCTGTGTCCTTCTGGAACTGAAGGGCCCAGAACTGGACACAAGATTCCAGCTGTGGTCTCCCCAGGGCAGAGTGGAGGGGGAGGAGAGCTTCTAGTTCAACTTTCAAAGACCAAACAGGTTTTTGTTGTTTAGAAACTGTTCTCACTTACCATCCAGCTTCATCTGCTCTGGACAATAATAGTGTATGACAGCGAGAAGAGCAGCACCATCGCTCCCATCCTTCATGAGATCTTCAAGCAAAGGGAAGTAAGGTAATTGCCTGCTGGAAAGGTGGTCTCGTCGGTAACGCACCTAGCGGAAGAGAACAAGCGATCACGGGATGATAACAAAAAGGAAATAGAAGTACTTTTTAAAGAAAGGAACTTTTATTAAGCAGTGAAAACTCTTTTCAGTGGATCCTTCACAACATTCTGCTCTACACCAGAGACAATTGATCTGCTCTAAGCCAGAAACAATTGATGAGGTTCTGTTTTGGTCTCAATGGAAGCCAATTCTGGAGACGTCTCAGTGGAGACTACGGTGCTTCCCTTTTAGTCTTTCTCCTCGTGTGTGGAAGCGACCTGTGCTGCTCAGTTCCTGACTCCACTCACACAGAACTGGGCACAGGCAATTTAAGTCAAAACCCTTCCACACGGATGCACGAATGCAGCAGATCCAAAGAAAGAGACACGGATAACTACGTGAAAACACTTAGAGCTTGGGAGAAACCAAACCAAAACACCGCAAAATAGTGAGCTGGTCACCAGGTCACCTACACCCAGAGATGGCAAAGCTCCCAGCGACAGGCAGAGCACTGTACATCTGCCAAGCCAGGGCACAGCACTGATGTCGTGCAAAAGAAATCAGTCAGCAAGAGCAGCACCAGCCCTGGCGCATCAACGGCAAAACTCTCCTTCATTTCACTAGCCATCAAATTCTCCTGCACATCCCTCCCCCCAGTCACTATCTGATGTGCAGGCCAAGCGTGGCTAAAGCCACTTGACTACAGAACCAATCCTGGCATTGCTGCCTGCACTTTTGGCAAGAGTTTTAGTATTGATATTCACTACAGCAGCCACGCGCTGGCTAGGCAAGAAGGCTCAGATCTATGTTTGAGCAGCAAAGCGATGGGGCAAGCAAGAGAAGAAGCGTAGCATGAGCTACAGAGCCCAGCAGATACCTTTCTGTGTGGGGAAATGATTCCTTTTACCCTTCAGAGCATGACCAGCACTTAGCATTTAACAAACTATCTCGACCCATGTTGCAGTTATACAGAGAATGTGTTCAATGTCAGAGGAAAGCTGATGGCACTGATGGTATCACACACTTTCCTACACACACACTCATATGTGTCATGTTAGGATGGCCCAGGCTGAGGAAAAAAAGGTGCTTGAAGGAACAAAGATCACTTGTAATCCTGGTAATAAGAACCAGGCTCGTTTATTTACTTTGCACCAATGTAAATACATTCAGTCTCCAGGCAAAGGCAAGCGACTCTCCGAGCTCTCCCTGCATTCTAATGCTCTTTTTTTCCCCCCTCTGTCCTTTTACCAGGTGTAAATGAGGATGATTTTTTTCCCCAGCCTGGAGCTCTCCTCAGAGATGTAATGCAAGGTGAATCATACTGTACCACACGAGCATATTCCACGGGCTCCAGCATGCAGTGTGACACGGCATGCAGCAGATCAGGCTTACGCAGAAGGAAACAGCGAGATACAGGGCAGTGATTATCATCAAACAGGAAAAAGTGGATCACACCAAATGCATTAGCATCATCCCATTGTGCACTGGAAAAGTGGTGGTTACAGCTGATTGAATAGGTATGGGCACCGAGGTGAACTGGTTATGAATAGGCGTGGGCACCGAGGTGAACTGGTTAGGTTAAAGGGCTCATCGCTTCGTCGCTTCACTCAGGTTTACATGTTAAACTACAGAGAGCTCTTTTTCAGCTCTTCCTGGATTTAGATGCAAAGAACTTCCTTCCCAGTAGGCTTCAACGGGATTTAAACCAACTACAGTCATCACTGAGGACTAAAATCTAGAGGAATTCCCTGTTTGCTTTAACTGTAGTGAAAAAAAACCTCATGAATTTATCACCAAATAGTTTTTTAATGGATTTAATCCCCTATTTTTTCCTCAACTATCATGGTCTGAACTGTTCAGTCCTTTACACTGAGAAGGTCTGAATGTTCTTCCCTTCTAGGCCATGTTTTGCATCTTGCTCCTCCCAGCCCCAAGGATACAACCCATGACATCTGTATGCAGTACAGCACAGAAATAGGTGCTAGTGGAATAGAAATAACTCTCTGTTTTAAAAAGGATAAAGAAATACAGAAGGGACAGAGTGACAACTGCTATGGAGACAGCAAGACCCACCTGTAAACCAGTATAACCTAAGTGGTACTAGACTAGCAGCGAGATAACCTCTATTCATAGAATAGTCTATGATTCTAGGATAACCTCTATTTATTCCTTCCTTTACCACCTACTTGTCTCAGTGACATCCTGCCAGTCCATCACATTCCTCTAGTTTCTTCTGCTCTCACACAGTTATCTCCATACAAAGCAAACCTACTCAACTTCCTCGAAGGGCTCTCCAACAACTGTCTCAAACAGTGATGTGATCTCTGAGCACACTGGAGTGGCAGTGATAAGCACTGGGTCAATACTTCATCACATACTGAGCTCTCTGTGCAAAGCTGATCACACCTGGCTCTCCCAAGTGCACTGCTCTATGGGATCTGTGGCTGAGACGACAGCTCTCACCTTCTCAGAGAGAACATGTAAAATACGAACCAGCAAGTGCAGGAGAAAGCAGTATCATGACTAAGGAAAGCAAGGAAACAGAGAAAATCCTCAGTGCGTAGAAATCGTAGAATCATTTGGGTTGGAAAAGACCCCTGATGGATCGAGTCCAATCATCAACCCTACTCTACAAGGTCACCCCTAAAGCAGATCCCCCAACACCCCATCTAAGCGACTTTTAAACTCATCCAGGGATGGGGGCTCAACCACCACCCTGGGCAGCCCATCCCAGTCCCTGACCTCTCTCTCCAGGATTAATTTCTTCCTGATGGCCAGTCTAACCCTCCCCTGTTGAAGCAGGAAGCCCTTCCCTCTGCTTCTGTCACTAATGACCTGTGAGAAGAGCCCAGCAGCAACATCTCCACAGTGTCCTTTCAGATAGTTGTAGAGAGCAGTGAGGTCTCCTCCCAGCCTCCTCTTCCTCAAACTCAACAGCCCCAACTCTCTCCATCTCTCCTCACCAGATGTATTCTCCAGGCCCTTCCCCAGCTTCATTGCCCTCCTCTGCACTTGCTCCAGAGCCTCAATGTCTCGATATCTCCAAACACCTGAGTGTCTCACCAACGGATTCAAAGATGAAACCACCATTTAAACCAACCAGCTTTTGAATCACCTTAGTGCTGCCACCAATTGCCTGCTCACAGCTAAGAGAGCACAGACAACTGTTTCAAATGGCATTAAACTTTCCTGAGGTTGGTTTTTTTTTGCTGCCACTCCACATCCCTCACTCCTGCTCTGTATAAACTGTGAGCAGCTTTGGAATGCTCTGTAGTGATTATGCTGTGTGCTGTACAGTATGCACAAGTCATGTCATGGAAGCTCAGCCTGATGGCCCAAGAGGTTACACAGTGGGGGATTTTGTGTTTTGAAGAGACCATTGAAGCAGCATCAGAATGGAAGCAAACACTCTGAAGAAGAAGTTTGAGAAGCCATGGTTTGGTGGATGACAACTGGTGTAAAAGTAGTTCACTTACAGGTACTAATTTCCAATACCATTTGGAAGGAGACTGCTCAGGAAGCAAGGAAAGGAACGTAGGAATAGGAAAGGAACATCAGCAATGCAAGTTAGAAGCAGTTAATAGTTAAATGCACTTCAGCAATAAACACTTTCATGTTTCAGAGGGGTCGCAGCCCAGAAATTTCACTTTCAAGACATTAAAACAAGACCCAAAAGTCAACAGAGTCAAATAGTTAAAGGGATCCTTCACACCACACATCCACTTGGAAGCTAAACAGCTCTTCAGCTCCTTATCAGTGAAGGATATTATTTTACAAACAAAGCTTTGGCACTAGTGTGGAACTTAGACAACTGTGCCTTGTGTTCTAATCCCCTCAGCAATCTGGGGAGAGAACTCAGCAGTTTCTCTGAAGGCTTCATCAAACCATAAACTGGGAGCTCAGGCAGCTGATCGCCACCAGGTCTGATTTATTCTACACGCTCCAGAAATGAAAGTGTACTCCAGTCTGCAGTGGCAGTGCATTGTGATTTGATTTCGAGGGGAAACAGTGGGAAACACTACAAGCACACACAGATACCACCTGAATGCCACGAGAGAACCCGAGTAAACCTCTTGATACACGTTAGACAGCTAACCCATGCAAAACAAATATGCCCCAAGAGCTTTCAAAATATATCAGATATATTTTGTGCTGTGAAAGCTGAGTCATATTTACCCACAGAGACTTGAGGTGAGGTATTTTAAGTTGAAACAAGTTGTTTTAGTCCAACTGCAACGTTAAGGGGAAGGCAGAAGGCACCCAGTGGGCTTGAAAGGTTAGGAAGGGCACTGGTGACAGACACAAACTGACTGCAAGCACAAAGTCTCGGGAGTTCTGAGGACTGGATGCCTCACATTTCTCTGATAAAGTAACTACTGAGAGGTTTGTGTTTAAACCCATCCATCAAACACAAAATCACAACTGAAGGCAGTTTTGCTTTACCTTTTGGTGCCCTGGACTTTCCATGAGTTGCTGCTTTAATTTAATCTCTTTCTCTGTTATCTCTCTCATTTTAAGGTTCACCTAGAAGGGTACAGCAGAGAAAAGATAGTCAAATACATCTGAATGTGTGTATCCACAAATGCAGCTCTCTTTTTCCTCCCCTTAGACAGTCACAGGATCACACTGGGTGGGGGTTGGAAGGGACCTTGGGAGATCATCTAGTCCAGCCCCCTTGCTAGAGCAGATAACAGTCACACACAGAGTTAGAGCCACCTCCTGAACAGAGGCCTGAACCCTGGACTCAGATTAAAAGCCTGATGCTCTCCCAGGCTGGTCAGAATTAAGCCTGTCCTGTTACTTCACATGGAACAAGGCTTCCCCTGTCAATACACCCAACAACTAACCCTCATAGCAGCTTGTCTGAAAACAAAGAGCCTCATTTCTTCTTCTTAATTATCTTGTTTTAAAATTAGCCTTGAAAAGTTTAGCAGCTTTATTACAGCATCTCCAAGGAACTGCATTTCCGTGCTAGTGTGATTCTTTTACCTATTGCATAAGTAAATCTTACAGAAGTTAAGCAAGAAGTTAAATTAGAATATGTTGTTATAATGCACCCTTGTAGCCCAGAAAGCCAACGGCATCCTGGGGTGGATCAAAACGGGGTGGTCAGCAGACTGTAAGAGGTTCTCCTCCTCCTCTGCTCTGCCCTGGTGAGACCACAGATGGAATCTTATGTCCAGGTTGGTGCCCCTCAGTTCCAGAAGGACATGGAGATGCTGGAGAGGGACCAGTGCAGAGCCACAGAGATGATGAAGGGAAGAGAACATCTCCCTGATGAGGAAAGGCTGAGGGAGCTGGGGCTCCTGAGCTTGGAAAAAAGAGACTGAAGGGTGAGTCAATGTTTATAAATGTGTGAAGGGTGGGTGTCAGGAGGATGGAGCCAGGCTCTGCTCAGGAGCACCCAGTGATAGGACAAGGGGCAATGGGTGTGAGCTGGACCAGAGGAGGTTCCACATCAATGTGAGAAGGACCTTCTTCCCAGTGAGGGAGGCAGAGCCCTGGAAGGGGATTGTGGAGTCTCCTTCTCTGGAGATGCTTAAAACCCACCCAGCCATGTTCCTGTGCGACTTGCGCTGGCAGGGGGATTGGACTGGCTGATCTTTCAAGGTCCCTTCAAATCGAATGCTTTGTGGCTCTGTGATTATGCATAATCTTTATTAGAAGGATATTATACCCAGGTACACACGTATTATACTTGAGGTAACAGCTAACACAGTACTTAAAGCAGCTCTCTTCAGCTGAAGTGGAAGAGATGACAGAAATGCACAGGAAGACACTCATCAGAACCCTCTTAGAAATCTGAAAAGCATCAATAAGAAACAGGCAGCCTTTCCTCACAGTCAGACTTACCTTGTTAATCCAGAACACCATTGCATCCTCCAAATCATAGGGCAGTTCTTTCGAGGCACTGAAGGTAGAGAAACGCTTGACACTAGCCACCACCTTTTCAATGCTGATCATTTCTACAGTATAGGCCATCATAAGAGCATCGATCATCGCCATGTGAGAGCTCTGTGAGAAGGAAACAGCGAGTACTGAAAGAACAAATCCTTTCAGGAAGACAAAAACAACTACAAAAGCCTATTCTAACTGTGTTTAAACAAAAACTTCCCGAGATTAGCGCCCTAGAAATTAAGAGCTCTTCGCTCCGTTAACTATTTTAACTAGCGTTAAATAAGGAGGAGATCATGAGGTGATTTAATTAAGCTAACCATTTTGATTGGGGCCAAGCCCAGATCCGACTCAGACACAGGTGTATCATCGCTCTCCATGACGTAAATCCCTTTTCGAGACAGAGCCTGGATCACTGACTGGTGTCCCTGCAGAGCTGCCACCTGATCCCCCTTCAGAATCAGGCTGCAGACGCGGCAGTACAGCTCGCTCGACAGCAGCAGCCTGATGACGGGGGGTTTGATGTGTTCTTGCTCATACTGATCTATGTAAAAGGGGTCCTTCAGCTCCTCGGGGACGTTATCTGCAAAAAGGAAGAGAAGTTGAAACAGGTGGCACCGCTCGGCGACCGCGGTTCTAAACAGAAGTCACATTCTGACTGTCTTTCAAGGAACAAAATCAAACCCTTCAAGCACTAAACACACAAAGTCTGCAGTTTCCTATTGCAGGTGGTTTCCAACAGGCCGTGGTGCCTGTATTTTAATTAAGCAAAGCAAATACCATGGGCTCCCACCACAGACACACGTCAGTGAAAATCCTGTACATCAGCAGTTACCTTCTCAAGGTACTGGAGTCTTACTGCCCTCTGCATATACCTCTGGCTGTTTCCCTGGGTAGGATCCAGCCTCATCAGAACGAATCGCGCTCACCTCTGCTGATTACTGCATATTATTAATATTTTATTGGGAATTAAAACACATTTACGTCACTCACAGGCCGAAACGCTCTGCGAATCAGAGGGGTGACGCTCAAACTTTCAGAGGAGAATTTACAGCTGCTTCAAGCAATAACCCCAAACATCTGTGCACAGCTAGAGCTGCCACGCTCAGTCACAAACAGTCACAGGCCTCAAGCTGACACCTCAACCACCTATTTCTTGGTTGTAAACTGCCAAAATAATAGAAAATCCAAAATGTGACTAAATCCTCGTGTATTTTACAAATGGTTTGTGAAACAAGAGTCTCCACTGGGCTGGCTGGCTGGTTTGGATGACAAGGACAAGAACAAGTCGGCTTCAGCAAGCAAACTATCACAGCTTTTCAGCCTTTTTAATACAAAAATCAAAGCTGATGAAGCAAAAGCAGCTCAGATTTGGATTCAACACGATTTTAAAGCAAATCTAATCCAAACTTGGAACAGCGCAAAGAACTCACGATTTTAGCAAACTGGATGCAGATCCTAAACATCCTAAGTTCCATGCAAGTTAAAATCAAAGATGTGGAAGACTTCACACAGCTTCTTCCCAACACTCAAAGCTTCTACTTTTACTACGATGCAGGCACAAAAGAAAAGCAGCAGCTAATGCTCTGATCACTCTGAACACATCCAAGATGTTCCAAACCCCTGTGCTGACAGAGTCACAGGTTCTACTGCTACAACACACGACAGTTGTTGATGGTTGGAAGTGGAAGCTGCTGTAAGCAATAGTTGTTATTGTTGAAAAAGACTTCAAATGAGTTAAAAATAGACATCACCCCAAAACAAACATGCCTGCTGACATTCAGTAATCAGACTGGGAGCTATTGATCTTTATAATAGCCCAGCAGTGATAATGAGAGCCTCAAGAGTGTTGTCTTAATAGAAGCCCAACGTTTCCTGATTTCCAAATATAAAATTCCCTTGTATTCTCTCCAGTCCCTCTGAAGATCTTCCCCCAAGGCCACTCTGACAGCTCATTCTAATCAGGTACATCCACAGTCAAAAGAATTCATTTGGCAGCGCATATAGTTCTCCTTCAGCTAATTTCCAGAAGAATTTAAATTTCCTCATTCAAAAAAATCCTTTTACCTTCAGCCTACCTTAGAGATGCAAAATAAGCTGCCCAGTGTTTGGGTACTGCAGAGCACTTAGTGCTATAAAGAGGAGAAACCCAGACATAACTGCATCTTTCTTACATAAAAACAGGGAGCAAAGCCATTCTCCTGTCCCTCTACTCTGCCCTGGTGAGACCACAGCTGGAATCTTATGTTCAAGTCTGGGTCATTCAATTCAAGGACACAGAGCTGCTGGAGAGAGCCCAGCGCAGAGCCACAGAGGTGAGGAAGAGAGGGGAGCATCTCCCTGATGAGGAAAGGCTGAGGGAGCTGGGGCTCTGGAGCTGGAAAAAAGGAGACTGAGGGGTGACCCCATGGATGTTGATCAATGTGTGAAGGGTGGGTATCAGGAGGATGGAGCCAGGCTCTGCTCAGGGGCACCCAGTGACAGGACAAGGGGCAGTGGGTGTGAGCTGGAGCAGAGGAGGTTCCACATCAGTGAGAGAAGGACCTTCTTCCAGTGAGGGTGCCAGAGCCCTGGCAGGGGTTGCCCAGGGGGGTTGTGGAGTCTCCTTCTCTGGAGACGTTTCAAACCTGCCTGGACGTGTTCCTGTGTGACTGGATCTAGGTGATCCTGCTGTGGCAGGGGGACTGGACTGGATGATCTTTTGCGGTCCCTTCCAGTCCCTAATGCTCTGTGATTCTGTGAGAGCTGAGCTATAACAGCTCCAACTCAGCCAGACACACAGTTCTGCCCCTGGTTTTCAAAATAAAAAGCTTTTAGAAGATTTTTAAAAATTCAAATCACTGTTTTTCCTTCATGGGATGTTGAACACTGAGCTGTAAGTGCTCTATATATACAGGGATACAGGGAAGATGCTTGGAAGAGACCAGTAAAACCCCACTGTTGCTCCCTAAGTAGCATTTTTTAACGTGGGTGTCCATTTCTAAACACAAATATTTTTAATCTCCTTAACATTAGCCAAACTGACCCAAAATCAAAGGCTGCTGGAAGCTGATTGCATTTAACCATCACTTCCAGGAAGAGAACTAGAGTGTTCATTTCTAAACACTGCAGAAAGATCCCAAAGTCAAAAGGTTAAAGCAGCTCAGACGACTTTACTGCAAGCAGTTCCACCTTTAACAAAGGTTTATTGCTTTTTATATTAAAATTATTGATGAAAGGCAGCAATGAGATACCAGCTCATTAAACAACCATAAAGTTACGTGTCTCAGAGAACATCAGCACCACTCCAAGTTTTACAGGCTCTTTCAAAACACACAAGAACAGCAAATCCAAAACGTCTGAAATCTCAAGCACTGGGATGAGGGTTTTAGTGGGAACATCTGCCCTCCACCAGCTCCTCCAGCCCCCGCAGAGCAGGGTAACCGAGGTGACAGGCTGAAACCACTCTGTCATGGCTGGACAAAGAGCTCTGAGCCTCCTCCAGCACAAGAGCACAGCAGACAGACCCCTCACCTCGCCTCACCCTGCTCCAGCTCCCTTTTCCACAGGGCAGACTGCGATTATTTTATCAGCTGTAATTGGAGACACACAAAATCCAACTGGCTGCACTGGGGGCTTCACACTAATAGAATAGAAAAGACCACTGGATGCTGCAGCTTCCTCTGTGATGGGGGCAGTAACACCTGCCTCATCAAAATGTTGCTGATTTAAACAATAATTAATGATTTTTAAAAGCCTTTTCAAGTAATTAATTAATCACCTGGACATGTTCCTATGAAACTTGGTCTAGGGGATCCTGCTCTGGCAGAGGGATTGGACTGGATGATCTTTGGAGGTCCCTTCCCATCCCTAATGACTGGATCTAGGGGATCCTGCTGTGTCAGGGGGATTGGACTGGATGATCTCTTGAGGTCCCTTCCACTCTCTAAGGTTCTGTGATTCTGTCAAAAGCCATCACGCAAAAAAGATTCTGCTGAAGTCTCTAACTCTGAGTTGAGAAGGTTCCAAACGTCACAGCAGTAGATGGTCTGTCTCAACAGCATCCTCACACCCAGGGTAACACACAGAATCACAGAACATTAGGGATTGGAAGGGACCTTGAAAGATCATCCAGCCCAATCCCCCTGCCACAGCAGGGCCACCTAGACCAAGTTGCACAGGAACACATCCAGGTGGGTTTTAAACATCTCCAGAGAAGGAGACTCCACGACCCCCATGGCAGCCCATATACAGCCTGCATCAGGGTTAGCCTCATGCCAATTTCAAACCCCACTGGTACTGCAGATGGCTCTTCTCCCCATATTTTATGGCTCATGTCCCACGTGCCCTGCATGCCTCGCTGCAGAATGTGTCGATGCTCTTCTGGAAGAAAATGTCCCTGTCTTTCCAAGCCCCAGTTTCTGTAAGGATCTTTTTCAACACCTTACTATCATGACCTATAACAATTTCAGATGCTACAAGAAGTCTTTTCATTAAAACTTGTGTTTCCACACATTTATGCTTTGGAATTCAGAAAAATCAACAGGAAAAATGAACCTTTGAACAAGTGTAGCTGCAAAAATGTCTGCATTGAAACACACTGTACTGGAGCAAAGCAGAAACTACTAGTCCCCATCCCTGGATGAGTTTAAAAGTTGCTTAGATGTAGTGCTGGGTGATCTGGCTTAGGGGTGAACTTGTAGAGTAGGGTTGATGGTTGGCTATATTGAAACACAGACAGCTACTCTCAGCTCATTGATACAGTCTGTCCAACTCCCTCTGTACAGCCTTCCTACCCTCCAGCAAATCAACACTCCCTCCCAACCTGGTGTCATCTGTAAACTAAAGAGGAACACAGACTCATCACAGACCATCAGGGATTGGAAGGGACCTCGAAAGATCACCCAGTCCAATCCCCCTGCCAGAGCAGGATCACCTAGATCAAGTCACACAGGAACATATCCAGGCAGGTAACACATGAACCCCTGCTCAGAGACAACTACCTGACAAAAATCAAACAAATCTGACCCTGAGAGAAGCGGATACACCTCAGATCTTATTGTACTCCAGCACCACGAAGAACTGGTTTCACATGGAAAGAGAGCCAGAGCACCATGGTAAACATAAGGAAGCTCATTCACATTCTGAGCAGGTTTTCACTAGTATCAGTATCTGCTCACCAAACTATTTGGGACTGGAGGGATGGCCTCTGAGCTGCAGATCACAAGCAGAAGCTAAATGTCTTCAGCAACCAAGACCACCTGCATTATAACAACATCATTCTTTGCTGGTTCTCATTATGGAACTGTATTAAAAACTCTGTAAGGCAACTGTAAAATTACACAAGAGCATTTAAATGCAACAGGCAGCAAAACAAAAACCCCAAAACCCAAGCTGCAGACTTTATAACGCGCTGCCGAGTGACCGCTCTCTCATTATCTTATCTTTGGATCAAGCATCAAGCCACAAAACAGGAGAGAGAAAATAATAATTAGGGAATTCTTCACCCCGTAAACTTCACAGGAGTCACAGGCAGTGTTTTGTTAAACAAACAAATGTTTAACTGCTGAACCTTTGCAATAGGCAACAGCCTCTGAAGGTTTTCTTTTACTGTGCTCCCGAGAAGAAAGCTGACAAAGAACAGACGTCAGGATTTAGGTAATTTAACCCAGGAAATGTGTTCATGCTGCCTCTACCCACCACTAACTGTGGGTAGCTGTTACAGACCTGTAAAACCTTATTTAACTGTTAAGTAGTAAGCACTTCAAAGACCAAAAAAAAAGCCACCACCTGCATTTCCCCTCCAATCCATTACTCCAGTCCTTGGCTTTGCTGCCTGCGTGTTGCCAAAGGTCTCAGGCTGTTAGCATTACGTCTAGAAACTGTGCAAAGCTCCCAGCACTAATAAATAAGGAAAGCCCACCAGGTTTCTTATTGAAAAAACCCAAACTGCTTTGAAGAAGCAACATTTGTGATGGGAAGAGCTGCTCGCACTGAAAAGCTTCCACGTGCTCCGTCTGCACCTACACTTTAACCCTGATGACTGAAAGCAGCGCTCTGACACGCAACCGAGTGCTGTGCTAACTCAACCTGCTGCTACATCATTTCTGTTGTCACTGCCAAATGAAAAGGTGCTGCTTGTGTTCCTGCTGCCTGCTGTGGCTCGAGCCCAAGAGGACGGAGATGCTGCAGCACCGGGTCCCGCTCACTCTGCTCAGCCATGGCAGCACGTGGCCTGGTCGCGCTTGGCAATCTGGTTCACTCCATCGGTGAAGTGATGTCTCCCACGGGGCTCTCACCAGGTCTCTCTAAACCTCCTACACATTTACCTCCTGTGAACTGATGTTCCAGCAGCACCCTTGCTCCTTGGTTGCTTTCATTATGTTACGAATCGGATTCTCACACTGCCAGGAGAATTCCTTAAGGAGCACATTTGGTTCCAATCACAGGCTGTTGACGGAAAAGATCGTTCCAGTCTAAGCAAACTCGATTCCCTCACACTACTGCCTTGGCTAAACGGTCTCTACAAGCTTTTGAGCGCAGGGAAGGTCTCCAGATGTTTGTACACAGCCTTGGAGAGCGATCCATGACAGTGCTCCCGGATTTATTTGGGGAGACAGATGACACTGAATGGGGAAACACCTCCCTTCCTAACATCCTTCCCTCTGTCCTCTGGAATCTGGACAAGCAGTTGAAAGACCCCCCCCCTCCGGAGCCCATCTGTGACAACCATTCAGCCCAATTCCTACCCAAGGAGAAGGACTGTGTCTCCAGCAGGGCTTCTGCTGAAGACAGAAGGTAGCTGTGCTCAGTTGTTTGGCTACTAAAAATTTCTCTTTTCACAGCCAGAAGAGAAAAAAGGGAAAAAAAAAAAACCATCACTGAGTGAGACAAAGGCCAAATTAGCGCTTCCGTTCCAAACTGTGTGTCATGGATGCTCTCAGCCATTTTTCTCGGGGACAAAAAAAGAAAGGATGAAAAATTTTCCTAACTAGATGCCAACTTAGATGTGGAGAATTCAAATGTCCTTTAACAGTAAATGGAAAATACAGTTTCAGGTAAAACCTGCAGTCATGGATGACTTTTGGTGACAGAATCACAAAATTATTGAGGCTGGAGAAGCCCTCTGAGCTCAGCCAGCCCAGACCAGCACCTAACATCACCCCAGCGGCCACACCAGGGCACTAAAGGTCCCAGCCAGTCTGTCCTTCAACACCTCCAGGGATGGGGACTCCACCACTGCCTTGGGCAATCCAGTCCAGGCTCTGATCACCCTTCCTATGAGGAAGGGCTTCCTGACATCCCACCTAACTCTCCCCTGGCAGCTTCAGGCCCTGCACTCTCATCCTGGCACTGGCTGCCTCGGAATAGAGCCCAGCCCCCACTTGACTACATCCTCCCTTCAGGGAGCTGGAGAGAGGGAGAAGGTCTCTTTAGAGTCTCCTCTTCTCCAGGCTAAACACCCCCGGCTCTCTCAGCATCTCCTCACCAGCCTTTCCCTCCAGTCCCTTCCCCAGCCTCATTGCTCCTCTGAACCCTCTCCAGCCCCTCAATCTCTTTCTTGAAGTGAGGGGCCCAGCACTGTCCCCAGTGTGTCCGACCACCCCAGAATCAAAATCCTATTCCTCACCATTCCCCACACTTCAGCAAGAGCTGAGTCGTCCTCAGTGAACATTAAATCCAGGATACACACCAGCATTTGAAAGATTAAAGCACTCAACTGTGTCAATTCATAAACACCAGCTCCAAATCTACTATTTCAAAAACCTACTCATTACTTAGCCACTCAGAGGCAGTTATGGAAGCCCTAGCAGACAAGAACCACTTGAAGAGACAAGTTTTTTAATATTAAAACAGAGCAGCTTTTTTACCCCCATCAAATTGACCAGAACTAAGTCTAAAAATGACCCAAAAGCCCCCAAAATTCCACCTGCCTAGTGAGATTTTATAAAGCAAATTCACAACTGCTTGGTGGCTGCTTGAGATCCACCAAACAACATCCTGTATCTTAAGGCAGAACAAAAAGCCCGAGACAGCGAGTAACGTATTAAGTTCAAACGTTATTCAAAGCGATAATCACACAGGAAACCTTTTTAAACCCATCTCTCTATGAATTAAAGAGGCTTAGAAATGTCTAAGTAGTTTGCAGAGCTACTCCAGAAGTGATGGCTACCACGTGATGACGTGGAAGGAGCCGTCTCAAACAGCAAACTAACATTTCCACGGGCCACGGTCCTGCGAAGACACCACCTCATTGAATCTCTCATGATCAGAGCTGACCAACAACACAACACCCAAAGTCCCAAGCTCTTCAGTAATGGCTGGGTTTACAGGACAGCAGAGCTCACAGAGGTACATAGGAAAGGTTTATCTCAGATGGGCAAAAGGGTTCTGGGACAGGAATTAGCAGGGCTCACCCAGAGAGCTTTAAACTAAACTTGAAGTGGGATTGGGTTGTAGCTGAGTGTAGGGCTTCCCAGGGAGGCGGCTGAGTCGCCATCCCTGGATGTGTTTAAAGGTGATGGTGTCGAGGGATCTGGTTAGGGGGGTGAACTTGTAAGGTAGGGTAACATTGTTGGCTCTATGATCCCAGGGGTCTTTTCCAACCAGAGCGATTCTGCGAAGACCAGGAGCCTCCCACCTTCCCAGGGTGAAACCAGAGTGCTACATGTGATTCTGTATGAGAGATTTCTTCCTACAGTTCATGGTGTTCAAATAACCTTTGACATAACCTGAACAAGACAAAAGGCATCTAGAGAAACCAGCCAAGACTGCTACCACCTTCTCTACCCTCAAGCTCACATCACTGGCACTAAGAAAGGTGAGTTTCTTAGTCTTGAATCAAAGGAAAAGCAAATGTTTATTCAACATAAATCCGTGCTGTCGAGGCAAGGAAGATTTGCTGCTGCTTCAAGGTGTACAGACACAACCCCAAGTTCTGCAGGCCCAGAAGACACTACCAAGGCAAGACAAGGCCACAAAGCTTTCTCCATGCCAGCCTAACTCCAATCCTGAAGGATTAGTCTTCTCTCAGAACAAAGTCACAGCATAAATAGTGCATCCCCACATCTGCAACACCCACTTTATCTCCCGTCACTTAAAAAGTGCCGAGGAAACCTTACAAACAATTCCAACAACTGAAAAACATTTACATGAGGAAACATCTGCCTGGTTCTTTAAAGTTATTGATATTTTACTAACAAAGCACCCAAAATTCCCACACCAGCTGATAAACAGGGGATTTCTTTGGTCTCTCGTTGCCTGGAATGAAATTCCCTCACTAACATCGAGGATTATAATTCAAACAATGAGGTTCTTCTTCCTGCAAATCGTGAAGGTGATAGCGCTGCCAGAGCAGGAAACAGTGAGAAAAGAAAAAGAATCTAAATATTAATCCGTGTTGCAAGATTTTTCTAAGTGCAGGAATGGGCTGCTTTTCCTCAGCCTTGTGGCAAAGCAAAGCTAGCGCTAATCCATTAAGCACATTAGGAGTTTGGCGAATTAGACTTAGATTAAACAGGGCCACCTCATTTTCCAAAACAAGATTCTGTACGTGGTTTGTATCGTGTGTCTTACTCTCGAGAAACAAACCCCACAGACGTGCCATCACGGTCCTTAACGAAGCTACTTAAGAGTCTAGGTGCAGCTAGCAGCAATAATTCAGAACAGACAGATCTAGTTCAAAACAAAAAAAGGTGGATTTCAATAGAAGCAGGAAAATACTCCTCCAGAGAAGAGGAGGCCGAGAGGAGGCCTTGTTGCTCTCTACTACTACCTGAAAGGACATTGTAGCGAGGCTGGTGCCGGTAACTTCCTAAAAGGAAGTTGTAGCAAGGCTGTGGTGCTGGTCTCTTCTTTTAAATTAAGTGATAAATTCTATTTTGGACAGGATGAGGGTCCAGAGAAGGACAACAAGGTTGGGGAGAGGTCTGGAAAACAGGCCCTGTGATGAGGAGCTGAGGGAACTGGGGTTATTTAGTCTAGACAAGAGGAGACTAAGAAGTCTCCTCTCAGAGAGGAGAGCTTACTGCTCTCTACTACTACCACCTAAAAGGAGGTTATAGCGAGGCTGGTGCTGGTGTCTTCTCCCAAATTACTAATGATAGGGAAATGCCCTCAAGTTGCATCAGAGGAGGTTTAGGCTGGATCTTCCGAATAAGTTCATTGCTGAGAGAGTGGTTGGGCACTGGAACAGGCTGCCCAGAGAGGTGGTGGAGTCACCATCCCTGGAGGGGTTTAAAAATCGAGTAGCTAGAGCACTTGAGGCCATGGTCTATGGGTTTGGAAGACGTTGGGATGAGGGCTGGATTTGATGCTCCTGGAGGTCCTGTCCAGCCATGACGATTCTACGAATGACACCCCAAGAACCTCTCTTTTCACCACGTTTGACTGAAATGGTTTATAACAACATAAAGGAAAGGAGAAGCCTGCTGTCACCTACAACTTGCTGTTCTGTGTCCCAGAAGACAAACAGAACCAGATCATTCAACACTCATTTTGCAGATAAGAACGCCACCACTGGACATGACCTCAGATGCTGATCAAAGACGGATCATTTTAAAGTCAAAACGCACATTGTCACCAAAAACATTTAACTCCTATCTGAACACACAAAGGGCACCAAGTCTTAGCATCTGCTGGCTGCAGTGACTCCACAAACAAGCACCCTACAGCCTCCACAGCCTGGAGGGACTCGGGCCCTGCAAGCAGTGACCCAGAGCTCTGTGCAAAGAGAGTCTGCTGAGCTAAAATGAGGATTTCAACATTTTGAGGTAAGCATTCTCCACCAGCACAGCCTGCGAGCGCTCACGTTAGGTTTGCTGATTCAGGGCATCTCACAGAGTTCCATTATTCCCGTCGAAGCTACCAGGAAAATATAAAATTACAGGGGAACAGGCAACACTATTATATTCTAGATATTTAAAACAAAGGTGATTTAAGCCAAATTCTTCTGAGATAGCAGTGGAGACACAGGAAAAAAGCACCTGATAAAAGCAATCTTACCTATTCCGTAGGCTTTAGCACAGATCCATTGTAGATTAGCAGCTATTTTTGCTCTGGCTGAATCATAGAGCTCCAAAGGGACAATCTCAACTGCACTATCTGTCAGGGAATCCATTTTTTTTCTGGTACTGTCCCCACCCGAACAGGATTCAACATCCACCATCTAAAGTAAGAGAAAAATACAAAGACAGCGGGTCTTTCTCATACAAACAGCCGCGTTTTCAAACTGGCACAAGAGGGGAGTTGGCTGGATGGATGGCAGCGGGCACAATGCGGTGGGCTGAACCCCAAAGGCCCCGCAGCCTCTCCTCGGGATCTGTACGGGAAAAGGCTCCTTTAGCCATTTCAAACCCACTCGGAAATCAAAATCCGCCCGTGAGCCAGCAGCGCGCAGCCCTGTCGCTCCCCAAAAGCCTTCTGCTGAGGCTGAGAGAGAAGAAAGGAGCGGCCCGGCCCCATCACCTGCCATAAAGAAAAGGCCGGGCGCTCCCCACCGCCCCATCCCCGCACACCCTCCGCCCCGCAACCGAACAATGCGGGCAGGTACCGCCGCCCCCCCCGCCCTCCACCGGGACAGGGGCAGGGCCGGGAGGGCCGTAGCACCTGCGGCTCCTTCCCTCGCCCGGCCTGGGAGCAGCAGCAGAGGCTCCGGGCCCGCACCCCCATCCCCGCGGCGGCGG
>VXBP01004465.1:257874-312870 GCA_013400115.1 Rhinopomastus cyanomelas
GAGCTCATGGGGAAAGGGGAGCTGCTGAGAAACCCACAGCCGTGGGGCTGGGGATTGGGTGCTGACTTACTGGGGGCAGCCGTCAACACATTTGCATCCTTCGAGTTCCTCGAGCAGCAACACTCTATGGTGAGTGTCCAGCGTTCAGCACCGCGGGTCGGGGTCCCTGGTGCTCCCCAGGAACAGCTGGGGTGAGTGGAGCAGCGGCATCACCAGCGTCACCATGGCAACGGCTCCGCCAATCAGGCTGCGCTCTGCGTGACATCACAGGTGTGGAGGAGGGGGCCGGGGGCTGGAGGGGCTGCGAGCAGATATTCCCAGTTCGGTCTTGCTGGTTGAAGCCGGAAGGTTTAATGCAGGGTGGGGGATAAAGATCAGATGCAGCTCTTCCAGAGAAGCATCGGGCTGGGGTCTTGGTGGTGTTTTAGTGGAGGTGGAAAGAGACGCTGCAGCCTCTCCATGGGTCAGCTCTGCCCGGTGCTGGCAGTGGGGCTGGGGCAGAGCAGGATGGACCCTCCAGGCAGAGGAAGCTCCACTCCCCTCTGCTACCCTTGACAGATGAAGGAAACCCGTTTAGCCTTGACTGGCTTCACCTTTGTCCCAGGCACACAAACGGAGCAGGAGCTGCGATGGGCTCCTCACCCTCAGCTCCTCTGATGAGGAGCATCCCTGAGCAGGGAGCAGCATTCTCCAGGTGCAGGGTGACGACCACCTCACGCTTCTCAGAACGTTTTGGGGCTTCCTTACGCCCCGTCTGCCAGCCCCAGCCAGCAGCACCAACGCCCCAGCCCCTCTCTCCCCCTCGCAGGTCTGTTCCATCCAGCCTGGTGAGACAGAGCGGAGTATTTTTAGCAGGATGAGAGCCCCGCACAAGGCTCCGCGTTCAGCGAGAGCAGCACCGGGTCAGAGAGTGATGCAGCAGCTACTCCATCGCCAAGAAAGAAACTTTGCTCAGCCCTGGCACACACTCACTTGTGTGCCAGCAGAACTCAGAGGTTAATTACTGGGAGGTGATACCTTTGAGAAGGCACCGTATCCGAACGCGGCACCTCTTCCGCTTAACAGGGCTGAACCCTGTGATTGGGATTTGGACCTCAAGAAAATGAGAACAGCGGTCCCACGTCAGCCCAAGGATGTCAGAGCTTAATTGACACAGGGGGAAAAAACCCCTGAAATATAGATCTAGTCTGTAGAACCAGATAGAGGGTGGAGATACCTCCTAGAGGAGGTAGATATCTGTAGAGGAAGCAAGAGCTGACCCGGCAGCAGCACTTTCCAGTTGGAAAGGCCAGCAGGGAGTAGGAACCTCCCTCCATGGTAGAAAAGCATCTGTAGGACCTTCCAGTTGGAAAGGTCGAGAGAGAACAGGGGAATCTCCCTCTGTGGTACAAAAGCAGCTGTAGGTGAAGGACACGGAGCTGCGTGAAGCCTGTGCTGGCTATTTACTGAGAGGGAGGACTCCACACGGTGACTCTGCCCATCACGTAATGATCTTAGTGCTAAAATCAGCAGGAAGAAGACAGGGTGAGTGGCTCTGACTTGGAATCCGTGTGCTGGACAGCCCTGTTTCTCCTTCCTCTACTTTTCTCGGTAAGAACCCACCACACTCTCCAAAGCAGTCATTTCCCATCCTTCACCTCCCCAGGACAAGAGCTTTCTCCAAGCACCTTTCACTCCACCAGCTCCCCCAGCACCGCCTGCACTCAGGCCCCAGTCCCACAGCACAAGCAGCCAACGAGAAGAAGCCACCATGCTCCAGTGCCTGCTGCACTCTGCTTCCCTCCAGCCAGCTCCAACCAGGACTGAGCTGCCCCGGGAGGGTCATGCTGGCCCACCCCACTCTCCAACAGCGCGTGAAGATGGGAGGCTCTGCCTTGGAAGAGGTTCTTTGCCTCAGTCTTGCTCAACAGCTCCTGCCTGGGGAGCTCTCAAGAGCAGGGAGAGAAGGTCAAATGAATCAACAGGATTTTCTTCCTCTTGCCCTCACAGGATTTCCAGGATGGTCAGAAGTGCCAAGGACATCCCCAGCCCAGCAGGGAGGAGCAGCTCGTGCGCGCTGGCAGCCCGGGCTCCCTGCAGCCCCGCTCCTTACGCCTCTATTTTCAGCCCTGGACTAATTTTGACCGCAGCTCTAGCTGCTTCCCAGTGCTTAGTTCTGCAGGGCCTCGTTTGCCCCGGTGCTGAGCACTTAATATCCCCAGTCAGGATCAGCACAGAGCCTGGGCATCTCTAGAGGTCACTGCTTGGGGCTGGCACCACCGCCGCGGGCTGCCAGGAGGGGATCAGCCTGCTTGAATCGTGTGCTGGGGGTGCTAAAGGCTGTCAGCTGAGTTGGAACCTTCAAAAAAGCTCGGGGAAAAAATGCATCCTCCTAGAAATCCACTCAGGAAACAGAGATGGAGTCCAAAAGGCACCGAAGAGTGAACGCAGGTGGGGAACTGCAGCATTAGGGTAGAACTTGGGGCTGGAGGGCAGCACGGATCGGGGAGCAGTGTGCAACCAGCCCTGCTTTTCATGTAAATAAAGAAAACAAATTTCATGCAGCCCACAGGAGACTCTCTCACCCCTGCATTCACATTCTTTTCACGGCAGCTCTTTATGAGTGCAGTGAGTTATCCAGATTCCTCTCTCTTCACCTTAGCTCCAGTTGTTTGATGGGTGTCACACCCTGGATCCTCTTCTACACCTCAGAGTCACAAAAGCACTGAGGTTGGAAAAGACTTCTAAGATCATCCAGCCTGGACCAGCATCTAACATCACCCCAGTGGCCACACCAGGGCGCTAAGGGCCACAGCCAGGCTGGCCTTCAACACCTCCAGGAACGGGGACTGCCCAGTCCAGGCTCTGATCACCCTCCTCATGAGGAAGGGCTTCCTAACATCCAACCTGAACCTCCACTGGCAGCTTCAGGCCCTGCCCTCTCAACCTGGGAGAAGAGCCTGATGCCCACTTGACTACAACCTCCCATCAGGGAGTTGGAGAGCGAGAGAAGGTCCCTCCTGAGTCTCCTCTTCTCCAGGCTGAACACCCCCAGCTCCCTCAGCCTCTCCTCATCAGCCTTTCCCCCCAGTCCCTTCCCCAACCTCATTGCTGCTCTGGACCCACTCCAGCCCCTCAATCTGCTGCAGTGAGGGGCCCATCACTGCCCCCAGTGTGACCGACCACCCCAGAATCAAACTGCTGCTCCTCACCGTTCCCCCACTTCAGCAGGAGCTCAGCCTTCTTCAGTGAACCCCAAACCCAGGATACACCTCAGCATGTGACAGACCAAAGCTCAGAACTGAGTCAGTCCATAAACTCCAGCTCCAAATCCACCATTTCCTTTCCCTGTGGAGCTGCTTCTGCCTCCCTGACCCCAGGATTGAACTGCTCTAGGGGGCAAACGACCCAGCAGCAGAGAGGAGCTTCCACCGGCTGGGGTACGTGGGGCAAGGGCCACCCCATCACACTGAAACTAATCCTTCTGCCGAGCACTTATCTTCAGGGAGCTCAAAAACACTAATTAATGACTCTCATTGGCAGGAGGAGCTGGCAGAGGGCAGGGTGGCAGCTCACCCTGCCTCGCTTTGAGCCAGACCTTCCCCTGCCAGTGATCCCTCGCCAGGTCTGCGGTTACCTGCGGCAACTGGAGGCGCTGGGAGCGGGTTTTAAGTGCCTGCCTTACTGACAGGAGGGAGTTAAGGCTGTGAGAGACGTTTATCTAGAAGATGATTTGTTTTGAGGTTCCCTGGGGTACCTTTAGGAGGGCAATGGGGTCAATTAGCCCCTCAGGTTTCCCACAGACACTGGTCCCAGAGCGCCTTCGCCATGCCTTGTCCTTCCCGGAGCATCTCCAGCCAGGGAGACCCCAGGGAGCAGCGCTGGGAGGCTGCTGAGCGCTGCTGTGATCTAATTAACGGGCAAACGAGATGCTTCTGCATCTCCACATGTCCTTAGACTCATTAAACCCTCTCAGCAGTCCTGTGTGAGGAGTGATTAGACAGGAATCGATGTGGATGGGAGCTGCTGATTTGCTTTATCCAGATGGTTTCTTTCCAAACTTCACTTTCTCCTACGGACACTTTGGGAAGGAAAACTCTCCTGGCCACAAAGGCACCTCGATGCAAAGAGAGACCAACTCAGCTCCAGCTTCTCCACTGCTCTTCAGACACCACTGAGAAGTGATGAATGATGGAGAAGCAGAAGAAATGAGTTATGGAATTCCAAAATGCAGCCCCTGCCTCCAGCATAGGAGGAAGGGACCTGGCTGTCCTGGTGGCCAGCAGGATGGCCAGGAGCCAGCAATGGGCCCTGGTGGCCAAGAAGGCCAACAGCATCCTGAGGTGGATCAAAATGCTCAGATCAAGAGAGGTTCTCCTCCACTTTCACTCTGCCCTGGGGAGACCACAGCTGGAATGTTATGTCCAGTTCCACAAGGACCCAGAGCTGCTGGAGAGAGCCCAGTGCAGAGCCACAGAGATGATGGAGGGAGGGGAGCATCTCCCTGCTGAGGAAAGGCTGAGGGAGCTGGGGCTCTTCAGCTTGGTCAATGTGGGAAGGACCTTCTATTTGAGGGAAGGGCTGTCATTTCTGGGTTTGAAGGCTTCTCCCTCCATAAACACAAAGCAGGCAGCCCCAGGCTGAGGGGACATCACCACAACTCACTCCAAGGGCTACACCTCAGCCCAGAGAGCTTCTAAAGAGCACAAACCACCTCGTAAACAGCTGAGACCTCAAAGATCCCACCACGGCAGGGTCTGGCAGAGGATGAGCAGTGACTCCCCACTGCATTTCCACTCAGCACTTTTAGCTGCTGCTCTTCTGATGGGACCCAGCTCATGGTTCTGCTGCTTCTCCACGGGGTGGCCAAACCCTTCACCTGGCAGCAGCCCCATCCCCTCCTGCCCTTCCTCCTGAACAAACAGCCTGCCCTCACTCCGCCGGGTCCCTGCCAGCTCACACACACTGTGCTGGAGATCTTAACTCTCCAGCCAGAGAAAGACATTCATGGACAGATTAGATTAATTGGGAAAAAAATCACAATCCCACTCCCCCAGATCCTATCTACAGTGGGAACCTGTTGAGTCTGAAGGAACGAAGGCACAGTAGCATCTCAGAGCCATGAGCAGCACCTCAGAGCCACCAGCACCAAACTCGGGCTGATGGATGGGCCTCAGAGAAGATGCCTCAGGTGGGCAGGGATGCTCCCTGGCAGCCTTGGGCAGCAGGGATGCCCAAGCCCTGGGGTGCTCACCCCGATCCCTCCGCACAGCTGGGTTTGGCACACAGGGCTCCCTGCCTGCCCCCGGTGGGGGGGTATCTCTGTCCTGTCTCCCCCTTCCTGGGCACTTGCCCAGGCTGGCCGAGGCAGCCTGGGGCTCAGGGCAGGCAGGATGAGACCTTGCACCAGGATGGGGCTGTGGGCAGCACCCAGGGCTGAAACACAACCTGGCTCATAAGGGTCCCCATCCTGCTGGGATAAGGGTGACCACACTCCCCACACGGGCTGGGGCTGCTGCGTGCCCTGGGCTCCCCTCGCTCCTGGGGTTCAGAGCTGGCTGAGGGCAGCTCATAACCCCCCCACCTAACCCTTGAAATTGAGGTGATGAGACCTCGGGAGCACAGGGAGCTCATGGGGAAAGGGGAGCTGCTGAGAAACCCACAGCCGTGGGGCTGGGGATTGGGTGCTGCTGGGCAGGACAGGCAGACAACTACCGACTCCCCCAACGGCAGAAGCCCCCCAGATGGATAAATCCCCGACGGCGCTGACTTACTGGGGGCAGCCGTCGACACATTTGCATCCTCAGGGTTCTTCGAGGAGTAACACCCCATGGCGAGTGTCCGGGGCTCAGCACCGCGGGTCGGGGTCCCTGGTGCTCCCCAGGAACAGCTGGGGTGAGTGGAGCAGCGGCATCACCAGCGTCACCATGGCAACGGCTCCGCCAATCAGGCTGCGCTCTGCGTGACATCACAGGTGTGGAGGAGGGGGCCGGGGGCTGGAGGGGCTGCGAGCAGATATTCCCAGTTCGGTCTTGCTGGTTGAAGCCGGAAGGTTTAATGCAGGGTGGGGGATAAAGATCAGATGCAGCTCTTCCAGAGAAGCATCGGGCTGGGGTCTTGGTGGTGTTTTAGTGGAGGTGGAAAGAGACGCTGCAGCCTCTCCATGGGTCAGCTCTGCCCGGTGCTGGCAGTGGGGCTGGGGCAGAGCAGAATGGACCCTCCAGGCAGAGGAAGCTCCACTCCCCTCTGCTGCCCTTGACAGATGAAGGAAACCCGTCTAGCCTTGACTGGCTTCACCTTTGTCCCAGGCACACGAACGGAGCAGGAGCTGCGATGGGCTCCTCACCCTCAGCTCCTCTGATGAGGAGCATCCCTGAGCAGGGAGCAGCATTCTCCAGGTGCAGGGTGACGACCACCTCACGCTTCTCAGAACGTTTTGGGGCTTCCTTACGCCCCGTCTGCCAGCCCCAGCCAGCAGCACCAACGCCCCAGCCCCTCTCTCCCCCTCGCAGGTCTGTTCCATCCAGCCTGGTGAGACAGAGCGGAGTATTTTTAGCAGGATGAGAGCCCCGCACAAGGCTCCGCGTTCAGCGAGAGCAGCACCGGGTCAGAGAGTGATGCAGCAGCTACTCCATCGCCAAGAAAGAAACTTTACTCAGCCCCAGGGGCATCACTCAACCCCTGCTCCACCACACACCCTCCTCTCCAGGGGGGCTTTTTGGGTCATGAGATCAGGCAACCCAACACTCAGGGCTGCTATTTTTAGCAGAGCAAACTATAAACGGAGCCCACGGCACCCCACGGCAATCTGAGCGGGGAAGCCCAGGGTGGCCCAAACTGCCCGGCCAGGGCCACGCTGCTGGGTGTGAGAGGGGAAGGCGCCATCCCCCTCCCATGTGAAACATGGGGTGGGTGAAGCTGTGAGACACTTCAGCCAAGGGTGCAGAGGGGGCTGCTGCAGCACCCTGCCTGCACTGACAGGAGAGGAGGGATGGGGAAGGACCATGTGGGGGCTCAGAGGGAAGGAGTCTGCATTTTGGAACCCACCCGGCTGGGAGGAAACAGGAAAGGGGGTAAATGTGAAGAGAACTCCGTGATTCATCACCCGCAGCCTGGCAACGGGCTCCTGTGTAGGGGAAAACACAGATGGGAGAGGGCTGCTGCAGAGCCAAGCCAGCAGCACGGAAATAGTTGTCAGGTGGCCTTTTATGGCAGATTTTAGGGTCCAAAGTGTTCTCCTCTCCTTGCACACTCTGTGCAGGGTCTGGCAGCTCACACTGCCCATCTCAGCACTGCTGGATGAGGAAACAGAGCAAAAAGACCTAATCCCGCGCACCAAGACATCCAGAGAGGCCCCACGGTCACCACAGCCCCTGGGCAATGGGAATCTCACAGAATGGGATGGGTTGGAAGGGACATCTAGACATCACCCAGCCCAACCCCAGTGTCAGAGCAGGATGCCCTCCATCAGCTCACACAGGGCTGCATCCAGGTGGGGTAGGAACGTTTCCAGAGCAAGAGGCTCCACAACCTCTCCCGGTAGCCTGTCCCAGAGCTCTGACAGCAGCTGCAGGCAGCAGGTTGAGCACAACCCCAGCAGCTGCCCCACGCAGCAGCGCCGAGGAGCTAAATAATTCAAGCAAACCCCAGGCACGTGGGAGCTGCTGTGGGTACGAGACTCCAGGGCAAAGATTCCCTGCGGAGCAGAAGACAAGAAGAGGTTCACTGCAACAGCAGTGTGGTTTTTCCTGAGCTCCAGCTCACAAAAGCCCGGCAACCACCACATGAATAACCTCCTCCAGCCTCCCGGGAGTCATTTGGTCTCGGGGAGCATCGCTCGCACCTGCTCAGCGTCGAGTCCTCGCCAGCACCGTGTGTGGAACCAGCTCGACCAGCCTCCTGCTCCACACACGCTGCTTCTCCTGGAGTGGGAGAGCTTGTTACACAACTCAACTGCCGCTGGGATCCGTCACAAAACCTGTCACACGGAGTCACAGAACATTGGGGACTGGAAGGGACCTTGAAAGATCAGCCAGTCCAACCCCCCAACACAGCAGAACCCCCTAGATCCAGTCGCACTAGAACACATCCAGGTGGGTTTTAACCTTCTCCAGAGAAGGAGACTCCACAACCCACCCCAGACAGCCCCTTCCAGGGCTCTACCACCCTCTCTGGGAAGAAGGTCCTTCTCACTGCCCCTTGTCCTGTCACTGGGTGCCCCTGAGCAGAGCCTGGCTCCATCCTCCTGACACCCATCCTTCCCATATTGATCAGCATCCATGGGGTCACCCTAAGGCTCCTTTTCTCCCAGCTCAAGAGCCCCAGCTCCCTCAGCCTTTCCTCAGCAGGGAGATGCTCCCCTCCATCATCTTCAGGGCTCTGCACTAGACTCTCCCCAGCAGCTCTGTGTCCTTCTGGAACTGAGGGAGACACAAGATTCCAGAGAGATGCAGCTCTTCCCTGTGAGCATCTGTGGGGAAGCAGCATTACTGCTGCATCCTGGGGTGCAGGATCCACACAGGACCCCAAGATGAGGGGTTTGCAGGGGGTCCTGGCCGCTGCATTCACTGCTTGCAGGCCAGTGACACACACAGCACTGGAGGCACTGGTGGGGCTGCTGGAGCCCAGCACCTAGAGCTGCTTTATCTGGGCAGCATCTCAGGTTTGAGGGAGCTCTGGTCACCTCTCCAGGTTTTATTTCGGTCCAGAGCAGTCTGGCCCAGCACATCTCGAGTTACTGGTGTTCCTCCCCCTGCTCCACCAGTGACCAGATTCCTGGTGACACTGGATACAGGGGTGTGGGCACCGCGGCTCCCTCCGAGGTCACACTCGCTGGCAGCCCTGTCGACGCTGCTCAGAGCACAAGCCCCAGCCAGAGTCCAGCACAAAGGGCAGGTCTCAGGTTTGAAGTGAAGGTGACTTGAGCTGTTCATGCAGCCCCAAACCCACTCCCCCCACAGCAGAGCCTCCCTGGCAGCCTCCAGAGCTGCTGCTTCCATCGGCCAATTCCTCTTCCAGTAAATCACCTCCCGCCCCAACACCCGGAAGGGAGGTTGTAGTCAGCTGGGGGTCAGGCTCTTCTCCCAGGACTAGAGGGCAGGGCCTGAAGCTGCCAGGGGAGGGTTAGGTTGGATGTTAGGAAGCTCCTCCTAACAGAAAGGGTGATCAGAGCCTGGACTGGACTGCCCAGGGCAGTGGTGGAGTCCCCAGCCCTGGAGGTGTTGAAGGCCAGCCTGGCTGTGGCCCTGAGTGCCCTGGAGTGGCCACTGGGATGATGTTAGGTGGTGGTCTGGGCTGGCTGAGCTCAGAGGGCTTCTCCAGCTTCAACCCTTCTGGGATTCTATGAAAACAAAAACTCATGTTTAAGCACAGGGTGACAGTGGGGTCATCACAGTGGGAACCCACAGACTCGATCCGGGCTCGTGGGGCTGCCAGGGTGCAGGAGCTCCTGGAACAGCAGCTGTTTCCAGTGGCCCACACTGCACTGGGCAGACCCCTTAATGCCTCGAGCCAGGCAACCATCAAACACTGTCCCTCCTCCTCTTTATGGGTTGGAACAACCAGGTCACAGGAGAAGAGCGAGCGCATGGCAGTAGAAAACCCAACCAGTGCACAGCTTACTGGGAGAGGCTCAGCTGACAGCCCATCTTTGTCACTCGGAGAGCAGCACCGCGGAGTTTTGAAGGTGTGGACTTCTGCCCAGACCTGCTGCACCAGTTTGGGTTCAGAAGAGCCAGTATCTGAGGATGGAGCACGAGCTGCTCTCAAGGGTTGGGTTTTTTTCCAGGGTTTTAGTGTTGGGTGAGGGAAGAGGTGGATATTTGGACTGTCCTGCAGTGCCTCACAGAACCACAGGGGTTGGAAAGGACCTTGAAAAATCATCCAGTCCAATACCCCAACACAGCAGGGTCCCCTAGATCCAGTCACATAGGAACATGGCCAGGATGGTTTGAAACCTCTCCAGAGAAGGAGACTCCACAACCCCCCTGGGCAGCCCCTTCCAGGGCTCTGTCACCCTCACTGGGAAGAAGGTCCTTCTCACATTGATGTGGAACCTCCTCTGTTCCAGCTCACGTCCGCTGCCCCTTGTCCTGTCACTGGGTGCCCCTGAGCAGAGCCTGGCTCCATCCTCCTGACACCCACCCTTCACAAATTGATCAACATTCATGGGGTCACCCCTCAGTTTCTTTTCCTCCAAGCTCAAGAGACCCAGCTCCCTCATCAGGTAGATGCTTCACTCCATCATCACTCAGTGTCTCCCCACCCATCTTAAAGGAGATCTTGAGTGAGGGGCACCCAGCACCAAGGGAAAGGCTGCATGTCACAGCATTTGCTGACTTCACTGGCTGCCTCACAGCTAATCCTCCTCCTTTCACAGCAAATAAAACGACTCTGACCTCCTCTCCAATCGCTGCCAGGTGCTAAATAAACAGGCTGCTGGCAGGGGCCCTTCCTCGCCCTCAACACTGGGTGAAGATGCTCATCACCTCCTCTCCCCAGAGCAACAACCTCACGCACTCCCTGCTCTTCATCAGCTGCTCCAAGGCAACTGCTCACACACGTGGGCAGCTCCTGGAGGTGCTTCCCAGCCTGTTGCCAAAGGGCCAACGGTGGCGGGGCGCTGCCAGAGCAATGAGGGATCCCTTGTGGTGGGAGAAAAGGCTGCCAGTGGATCAGTCAAGTGCCATCAAGACAAATCCCTCTTAAACCCATCCCAGGGGTCATCAAATCTCGTTTCACACAGCCCTTGTGATGGATCTCACCAATACCACCTCTCCTGGAAAGCAGGGGACTGGCCTATGGGTGAAGAGCCTGGATTTTCTGCCCAGCTTTGGCTACAGGTTCAGCTGAGAACCAACTCCAGCAGGCTGTGGACACCAGGAGCACCGCACAACGCTGATTCCTACGCCGCTGCTGCTCCTGGAAAGATGATAATTGGAGACACTCTGTAATAAATCAAAAAAACCTTTATTTTTAAGATACATTATAAATTTACAACACACAGAACATCAGTGTCGTCAGTGTGTGTGTGTGTGAGCGGGCTGACAGACTCAGTGGTCGTTCTAGTCTCACTTGGGGGCACCACAGAATCACAGAGCATTACGGATTGGAAGGGGGGACCTTGAAAGATCATCCAGTCCAATCCCCCTGCCACAGCAGGATTCACTAGATCTAGTCATTAGGGGTTGGGAGGGACCTTGACAGACCATCCAGTCCAATCCCCCCACTGCAGCAGGATCCCCTAGATCCAGTCATTAGGGATGGGAAGGGACTTTGAAAGATCACCCAGTCCAATCCCCCCAACACAGCAGGATTCCCTAGATCCAGTCGCACAGGAACACATCCAGGTGGGTTTGAAATGTCTCCAGAGAAGGAGACTCCACACCCACCCTGGGCAGCCCCTTCCAGTGCTCTGTCACCTTCACCATGAAGAACATCCTACTCACATTGATGTGAAACCTCCACGTCTCCCCACACCACTAGAGAACCACCTCGAGACCCTCTCAGCAGCCAACAAAATGATAAATCACAGCTTCCTTGTGCAGGGAGCGAAGCCTGTTGGCTCCTCACTCGGGGAGAAGGAGGTGAGAGAGCCCCTTGCAGCCAGAACGAACCCCGAGCTCCACGGGCTCTAGTGAAGCCTCGTCAAAGTACCGCGGTGCCGCGTGTCAGCGCCATGGAAGGGTCCTCAAGGTCTGGCCCCAACCACTTTGCACACAGGTGAAATGGCAACGGGGAGGTCAGTACCTTGCAGGATCTCAGTTCTTTAACCTCGAGCTAAGTGCTGGGTAGCAAATCACCTGCTGGTAGAGTTGCTTCAGCTGTGATCCAAACATGGAGACTAATAAAGCTCTCTACAGGTTTCCTGTCGCCTGCTGCAAAGACACTTTGTTTTGTGGGGTCTATTTCCAATGTCTTCCCTCTCCCCTCAGCCCAACAGCAAACTAACCCCCAGTTCTGTAAGAACTCGATGGGTTTTTGCTCCTCCGGGTTCTCATGCTGCACAGAATCACTGAGGCTGGAAAAGCCCTCTAAGATCATCCAGCCCAGCCCACAGGTCTGCAAACAGGGATCAGCATGGAAGATCTTCCAATCCAGGGCAAGGGAAACCCTCTGCTGTCACCCAGATGTCAGGATGCAGGGGAGGACAATCGCTGTGACAGCACATTCAGGGAGAGCCCGTCCTGACATCAAACCCTTCAAGCCCAGTCAGCAGCCTGGAGCAGAGGAATCGGCCAGTGGTCTGCTCAAGCCTCAAAGCCCTTGGGCTCAGGGATGTGATGGGAACACCCAGCTGCACGAGCTGCTCCTCCACTAGTCGATCACATTGTTGATTGATTCCAATGAGATCAGCAGGGCTTTTGCTCTGGATGAAACACTGCCCCCCCAACACACACAGAGCTGTGGGAACTGGGTCACTCTGGGGTCACTGGGACCCTCTCTGTGCCTCTCCCCAGGCAGGGTGTGCTGCCAGCGCTGCGATACATTCGTTTGGTGCAGTGCTGAAACCACTCCCAACATCAGCAAGATCCTCAGCCCCATCAACCTACAAATCCCCCCAAAACCATTAAAACCTAACAAAGGTAACAGTTCTAACTCCAAAGGACTTCAAGAACCACTTCAGTGTTCCCTGGACACAAAGATCAACAGACACGTTTGGTTCCAGGGGAGTGAGGAAAGAAATGGGGGGCGGAAGGGTTTTATCAAGGCTCCAGGCCAGCTCTGTTGGCTGCAGGGGCTGGGTTTCTGAGGAGAGCTAGCTTGGGCTCGTGGATCAAGACAACCAAGGTCCAAGCAGCCAGTGGCACTGTGTTTCCCAAATACATCCCTTCAGACATTCCCCAATAGAGGGAGGGAAAACACGAAGCCCTGAGAACAATCATCCGTGTCGCAGAGCTCTGGTCAGAGCAGCAGTGCAGCGATGCCCACACTGGGAAGTGAAGAGGTCTCAGTAACTAACTAGCGAGCTCTCAGGAGTCCTGTGGTACTAAGAGGCATGAGATTGTCTGCAGCAGAGCCAGAGCTGTGAGGGACAGACCCCCCTGCTTGATTTCCCAGGCTCCACGCAGTCCCTGGAGCGTGGTGTGCGCCACGTGGACACGACACGGTTTCGCTAGCCGGAAGCTGAGCACCAGAGATGCAGCACAGGACCTGAACCTCTGAGTCCTCTCTCCTGTCAGTAGTTCTTCCTCCTCTCAAAAACCCCCTTTTTAAACAAAACCTTCTATTCCCACGTGATTAGGGACCTCTCTGCCTCACAGACCGGCCCCACCAGCTCTCTACCCTTCAGCAACACAACAGGACAGTCTAACCCCAGGCCACCATCACACACTCCCAGCGACTGGAGACCCAGCTTTTCTCTTTCCATTTAATGCAGGTTTTGTAAAACCTGGGATAATCCAGGAAATCCCAATCCTTGGGAAGCACCATGGACTTCACCTCCAGCTCCTTGTGATGGAGCAACTCCCCCCCACCAGTGTGATGGGGACACACAGCTCCCTGGTCTGATGCGAGTTCCTACCCTACCACCACCTCTGAGGTCTCAATCAGTTCCCCCAGTGCTCATTAAACCTCAGGGGTAGATTTTGCTGGTTCTAAATCAGCTCCAGTGCCCTGTTGTAAACATCAGACCTTCCAAGACCTTGTTTCTCTCAGCTACTGGCCACCAGGGATTGAAGTTCTCCAGAGTGGTGCAGCCACAGTGAGTGAGAAGAGTGACTGAACACCCTCCAACACTCCAGCTGTGGAGCTCTGGAACAATGAAATCCATCACTAATCCTTCCAGAGCTTTAAGGTCTCCATCTCACCATCTTCTACTACAGACAGGTGATTTGTTCTCCTGCTACTTCTGCTCTCACTTCAGAGAGGGTCTGGTAGCACCAAGGGAGGCAGCTCTGACAGTTTGCACCACCCCGATCAGACTGACCTTGCAGAACCCACACAGGTCGTCAGCAGCTCCTGGCAGCATCACACTGACCCCACTGCTGTGGGGTTGATGCAGATACACACAAGCAGCAGAACCTTCATGCTTAGAAGTTCATGACTCTGCTCCTCTAAAGCAGGTCAGACACCCCCTAAAAGCTCAAGTTCATCATCCACATTGCCCTGGCAGCAAGGACACAGAGCCCTGGGGCAGCTCCTCTCCCAGCAGCAGAGGCTAGGAGGGCTTTGCTCACAGTTGCCTTATGGCCAGACCTCCCACTTGCAGAGGCCTGACAGCTGATCCTCTCCTGGTCCATCTGAGAGCTCCACAGCCACCGCAGAGCCTCAGAAGCATTCAACTACCTTTAACATTCTGCACAGACCAAGGCTGACACCAAACTCTCTGCTGAGTCTGAAACTTCCTTAATCCATTCAGAAGACAAGACAAAAAGCCCCCAAATTACAGGGCAGTCTTCCCACCTTCTAAAGACACTCATTAAAAGGACTATTGACTGCAGAGAAGAACAGGAGCCTCTACCATTAACAGCTTCAAGTCATGGTGTCTCCTGGTATCACTCCAGGCAAGAAGCTTCAGGGAGTAAGAAAAGAAGTAGATAAAACAACTCCAACCCTTCCCAGCGCTCCAGCACTAAGTGGCAGCTACTCATGAGCAGCTGCGCTGACCTGAGGGGCTGCAGGATCAGCTCCCCAGCTTCTGCAGAGCATGAGGCTGCAATTTGAGCACCACCCAGACAACCTGGTTTGTAGCACGAGGCCAGGGAAATGGTTTTAGTGCCCACAGCAGCACCTTCTCTGTAAAAGGTTGGGAGTTTCTAACCGTAGAAGCAAGTATGTCAGCAGCAGGAGTGAACTGTAAAGCTTGATATGAACTTACTAGTAACAACAACAAAAAAAGATCATGGGATAGTGAGTGAAGATAAAATCTCCTGCTGTTGAGATCTCCCCACCCTTGATATTAACTATGAGAAACTGGCAACTTGAGAGCTGCGACTGCACAACAGCACAGAGCAGATGCCAAGGTCAGGCCCAAACTTGTTGTGCAGGGTTTCGGGTTGCATCTGGCTGCATTTTGGTTTGAAAGACCCAAGTGCACGCAGACACGAAGGAGAACAGGACCCCACGTTTAATGAGGTGGTTTGTGGAGCTACCTGGGGTCTCTCTACCTGAAGGGACAGCTCTGTGCTAGGACTGGACCCCCTCCTGGTTACGCTGCACTTTGGGGAGGCGAGGTCTGGCCTAACCCACCTTTCTGTAAAATAAAAAGGGATGTCAAGTGCAAGACAGGGCAGGGAGCAGCACAGACCTCAATCCTCTTCCACTCATTTGAAAAATCAACCCTGTTTTCTGTTTGGACTGTTAAAGCTGCAGCTGCAGAGCCCAAGTCAGCAAGTTCTGCCCTGAAATGCTTGCAGCTCCCATCTGAAATCTCACGTCAGTCCTCTGACAGAGCAGGAAAGACACAGCCTGACTTGGCTGAGAAAATGAAGCCTTAGTGAGTGTCACAGAATCACAGACCATTAGGGGTTGGAAGGGACCTTGAAAGATCAGCCAGGCCAATCCCCCCACACAGCAGGATCACCTAGACCAAGGAGCACAGGAACATATCCAGGTGGGCTTTAAATGTCTCCAGAGAAGGAGACTCCACAACCCCCCTGGGCAGCCCCTGCCAGGGCTCTGGCACCTTCACTGTGCAGAAGTTCCTTCTCACACTGATGTGGAACCTCCTCTGCTCCAGCTCACACCCACTGCCTCTTGTCCTGTCACTGGGTGTCCCTGAGCAGAGCCTGGCTCCATCCTCCTGACACTCACCCTTCACATATTGATCAACACTCATGGGGTCACCCCTCAGTCTTCACTTCTCCAAGCACAAGAGCCCCAGCTCCCTCAGCCTTTCCTCCCAAGGGAGGTGTTCTACTCCCTCCACCATTTCCAAAGCAAAACCACTCATCAACAAATCCCACTGCTATCTCAATCATCATTTCAAGCATGAAACAAGATAAACCCGGAGCGGTTCCGCTCCTTCACAGCTCCCCAGTGAAAAACCCACACAAAGAGGTTGGGTTTTTTTGGTGTAAACTGCTGAAAACAAAATCACAACCCCATACCCCCCCCACCCCCTGTAAGCCTCCCTTTGCAAATCCATGCACCTAGAAATGGGAAGGAAACGGGAGGGGAATAGTCACTGGGTGAGATCTAGAGTCACCTAGACACCCGGCGTCACCCAGACACCCGGCGTCACTGGGTGATTCACTAGGTGAGGTCACCTGGACTCACCAGGTGAGTATTTCCCTCCTCACGCTGGGATGCAGCAGAGCAGGGACTGAGGAGCTGCAGCTACTTGAGAATCCAAGTCCTGGGGTAGCGAGTTCTGTCCTCAGACAGCAGCGACAAGGACTCTCCTACAGGTACAAGCGCTGTGCGACCGCAACACCACGAAGGCAGGAATTAAACAGGAACCAGGAACTGCTGTTTGGTTCAAAAGACTCTCTGAATGTCTCTGCTCAACTCAAGAGAACCCAGGGTTTGGACAGAGAGGTGCTTGCGCTCCCAAGATATCTGGACTTTACAAAACAGCCCCATTCCCTATGAATCCCTTTCAGTTAAAAAAAGCTTTTCATGACGTGATGGAGCCAGAAGTTAACACCAGATGAAGATCCTATGCTAGTGGTCAGTGACCTTTTGTAAACACTAGCCAGATGCTTGCAAGAACTGGCTAGAAAACTACCCTCACAGGCCTTTGGAACAAGAACAATTGGTTTCCTCGCTCTTCACTGCTTTCACACAACCTCCTTCCTATATTTTCTTGTTTCTCACTCTGGAGACATTTTATTTGAAGCCTAACACCTGCAAACATCACACAAGCCTTCAAGCCTCTTCCGCTAACACTAAAGCCACAAGGCAACACACTTGGGTTGGCCATAACTACGTTAAGATCTCCTGTGAGAGACCCGATGCGATAGGAGCTGCCCTCCCTCGTCCCCTTCCACCCACCCCCCTTCCCCACACACATTCCATGCACCCTCCTGACGGGAGAAGGTGAAGAGAGGGGCAGGAGGACGTGGCACGGCGGGCTGGCATCCCCCTCTCTACGTGCGGTTCAGCGTCTGGAAGATGCGCGAGATCTGTAGCATGACGGGACCGGTTTCGGGGTCGTTCATCCACTGGGTGCTGTTCAGGGGGTTTTCAAGCATGTCCTCGAAGGCTGCCAAGAGATGACAACACGCAGTTAGGCCCTCGGTCAGCAAAAGCTTCCACCTTTGGGATAAATCAGCAACAGGACAGTCAGGAGCACCTGCAGCTCCAAGGCCACGGGCTAGTAGCACCTCAGAGCTGTGGAGGCAGACACCACACCTTTAGCATTTGTACTGGGATGCTCCAGGCTCAGCCAGGTGAAACATCCAGCCTGGGTTCCTGGATAGTTTATCTCACAAAACATCAAGGACATGAGTCTGAGAAACTGAAGCCTTACTGAATGTCACAGAATCACAGAACATTGGGGGTTGGAAGGGACCTTGAAAGATCATCCAGTCCAACCCCCTGCCACAGCAGGACCACCTGAACCAAGTCGCACAGGAACACACCCAGGTGGGTTTGAAATGCCTCCAGAGAAGGAGACTCCACAACCCCCCTGGGCAGCCCCTGCCAGGGCTCTGGCACCCTCACTGGGAAGGTCCTTCTCACATTGATGTGGAACCTCCTCTGCTCCAGCTGACATCTGCTGCCCCTTGTCCTGTCACTGGGTGCCCCTGAGCAGAGTCTGGCTCCATCCTCCTCACACCCAGACTTCACTTCACATATTGATCAACATTAATGAGGTCACCCCTCAGTCTCCTTTCTTCCCAGCTCCCTCAGCCTTTCCTCAGCAGGGAGGTGCTCCCCTCCCTCCATCACCTCTGTGGCTCTGTGCTGGGCTCTCTCCAGCAGCTCTGTGTCCTTCTGGAACTGAGGGGCCCAGACTGGACACAAGATTCCAGCTGTGGTCTCTCCAGGGCAGAGTAGAACCTCTCTGGATCTGCTAACCACCCGTTTTGACCCAGGATGCCATTTGCTTTCTTGGTCACAAGGGCCCATTGCTAGCTCCTGGCCATCCAGCTGGCCACCAGGACCCCCAGTTCCCACGGGGAGGAGCAGGGAGCAGGCTATAAATTCATCCACTTCTGAAAAGCCACCTCAGGACTTTGTTTTCCTGTGCTGCTCTTCAGTCTTCCAGTGGCTGCTCTCCCAGAGCATCTCTGAGGAGAAAACTCAGCCAGCAAAACGAGCAGCTGGAACACCAAAGGCTACCTGTGAATGAGGAGCAGGGCCAGCAGAAGCCCCTGAGTCCCCAGACCTCAGAGCTTCCTCTTTCCATCGAGGCTCCTGGAGTCAGAAGGGAAGCAGCATCTTTGCTCTGAGCAGCAGGTGCTTTGTCCTGCCTGGTGTGTGGAGAGCAGGGGATGTCAGGAAGGCAGCCAGCTCAGCTCCACCAGCCTAGGCACAGGCAGAAGGTTGGAAAGGCTGTCGCTGAGGAACAAGCAGCTCCACTTCTGAGCAGCAAGGTGATCTAAACACTTGGTGTTGGGTTTTTTCCCCCCTTGTACACACAGATGTCTTTACAAGAATCCTTGCTGGTTTGTTCTGTTTGGTTCTTTAACTGTGTGAGGTTCCACTCTCGTGCTTACGCTGAAGGAAGCAGACAGCTACTGCAAGAGCTGAGCTGCAAATCTGGCAGCAGAATGATCCAGGCAGTGATTTATTAGGCTTCTGACAGACACTGAGCTGGGCTGCTGGCCACGCTGGAGTAGTTATTACAGACCAGGACTTGGGGGGGAAAAAACAAAAGCAGCAGTTGCACATCTGACCTCTTCAGAAGTCACTGCAGACCCACACCAAGGTCAGTGCCTTCATTTTCCCAGGAGAGCTCGTGTACAAAGCTCCAGCTGACATTAGCAGGAGCTGTGAGTCCCCCAGCACCTCCAAAAGCATCACTAATACCCGGCCCAAGGTCACCCAGTGCTTGAAAAGCCCAGAATAAAACACAGCTCTCACCTTTCAACACGTTTAATCACAGAACATCAGGGATTGGAAGGGACCTTGAAAGATCATCTTGTCCCATCCCCCTGCCACAGCAGGATCCCCTAGATCCAGTCACATAGGAACATGATCAGGTGGGTTTGAAACTTCTCCAGAGAAGGAGACTCCACAATCCCCCTGGGCAGCCCCTGCCAGGGCTCTGGCACCCTCACCATGAAGAAGGTCCTTCTCACACTGATGTGGAACCTCCTCTGTTCCAGCTCCCACCCACTGCCCCTGGTCCTATCACTGGGTGCCCCTGAGCAGAGCCTGGCTCCATCCTCCTGACACCCACCCTTCACATATTGATCAACATCCATGGGGTCACCCCTCAGTCTTTGTTTCTCCAGGGTAAAGAGACCCAGCTCCCTCAGCCTTTTCTCATCAGGAAGATGCTCCACTCCATCTGTGGCTCTGCCCTGGACTCTCCCCAGCAGCTCTGTGTCCTTCTGGAACTGAGTGGCCCAGAACTGGACACAAGATTCCACATGTGGTCTCCCCAGGGCAGAGTAGAGGGGGAGGAGAACCTCTGTCCATCTACCATCCACCCCTGTTCTGACCCATCCCAGGATGCTGTTGGTCTTTCTTGGCCACAAGGGTCCATTGCTAGCCACCAAGACCCCCAGGTTGAACAGAGAACTGCAGCTTTGGAGCCTCCTCTGAGGCTCCAATTACTGAAACGTGTGACACAGCAATTTGCAGCTGTATCATTAGCAGCTGCAGGCTCTGATGTTCACCCAAGCCTCACAAGAGGAGCAGAACAGCATTCCATTTGCTATTTCTATCCTGAGCCACAGCGTGGAACCCCCACTTTGGAAACCAAGAGACCCATTTGTTCAGGCACTGAGAGTGGGAAGGTTCCACTCCGGCATGATTCTGAAGGCTGCAAACTCTCCTAATTGCATTTCAAGCAGTTGGTTTTGTAAAAGCTCTCTTGAAAGAGCTGCTTTAGTTAAAAGCTTCATCTCAAATACATTTGGAAGCTGAAACACTAAAAGGAGAACTTTTTATAGACATCACAGAGCCCAGCTGTGATCTGCATCATCCCTCCAGCGCTGGAGAGGCCAACTCATCAGAGATCTGCGTTTCTCTGCCTGGCTCTGCGCTCACAGCCTCTCTGACCTCTCTCTCCACAAGGAGACAGCCTTGTTTTTTCTGTGAAAGAATCAGAGTTCTAGACAGACATTCCTGATTTTTCCCCTCCTGGCCAAAGGGACGACACAAAAGGTCTCCTAAACAAATAGCCAGCAGCTACTGAAGTTCTGGGTTCAGCAAGTGGAACCCTGGGGACTTAGCAACGGCTCTGGGACGGTCCCAAGTTCTGCTCTGGGTTCAGCTGAGCTGCAGTTTGAAGCAAACAAACGAAGCAGCTGCTGGAAGTGAGGAAAAGGGCACAGAGCTGCCCCTGCCTCATGCAACAACCAGTCTCAACTTGTATTTGCTAGCAGTGACAGCATCTGTAACAGCAGGAAGCCAAGCAGGACTTACCTAGTAGAGTTTTAGGGTTGGTCAGCCCTAACTGTACCACTGGGTTTTCTAAGATGGCTTGGAAGAGAGGGCTGTTGGTGTCAATGCCCTTGTCCAGGTCCTCTGGAGAAGGTTTTCTGTCTCCCAGAAGCCATTCACACTGGAAGAAATCATCACAGAGTCACCGAACATGAGGGGCTGGAAGGGACCTTGCAAGATCATCCAGTCCAACCCCCCTGCCACAGCAGGAACATGCCCAGGTGGGTTTTCAATGACTCCAGAGAAGGAGACTCCACACCCTCTCTGGGAAGCTCGTGGACTTCATGACTGGTTCCATGAGAATCAAAGTGTCTCAGACACTCAGAGAACACAGCACAGCAAAGAGCCTTTCCCCATCCTGCCTCAAAGGAACCCATCACTGCAGCAGTCTGAAGCACCATCCAGTGCTGGACGTGCAGGAGGAGAAAGCTCCTTGGCTGTCAGCTGTGTCCACAGGATTTTCCTTACTGTACCACCCTCTAACAGGGGACCCATCAACCTATGAGAAGCGCTGCATTTTATGATTCAATAAACCACGGAGCAAGCTGCTGCAGAGTGGTACCTTCCCTGCTGTGGGGCTTGAATCTCTTGCTTGATTGTTCACTCCTGTCCTTTCATCAGTTATTAATTATTGACAATACCTTTGTCCTCCTCCTAACAGCACAAGCTCTGCTGCAGGCTCTGGGGAAGGAGTTTCTCCAGGGCTTTCTGAAACTCCACCAGATCTGCCTCAGCCTCACACGTGCTGAGTTCCTCTCTGTGTTCTAGCTGTGTGTCTCACTGGAAAGAGGCACAGGACACAGAGAGCTCATTCCATCTCCAGTAACACCCTGGCTTTATGATAGAGCAGAACATCCCCCAACTCAACAAGGACAAGAGCGAGCTGAACAGACTATGGCAGCGATAAGGAACAGAAGGGACTCTCTACTCACGGCCGCGTTTTGCTGGTTGTTGTTTACTCTGAGAGCATCCACCACCTCTTTTTCATCAAACCCCATCTCCATCAGGGCGATGACAGCCTAGATCAGATTTGAAGAGCTTAGACAGAACACTGGAACGAAACGATAACAAGCATCTCCTTTCACCTTCCACGGGATGAAAAGACCCCTCATTGTTGCCATCTGTAGGCCCCTAAATAACCAACTCTCCAAAGGTTTCAAATACAAAAGTGTCAGAAGCATTAAGTGTCTTCACTAGGGGAGAAGAATAAATCTTGAGAGTGAAGATACTGTTCATTTTCAACGCTGAAAGCAGAAAGCAACACAAACAGAGGTGTACCTGGCATAGAAAGGAGAAGAGCAGGGCAGAAACAGCTGATTTTAGAACCTCTTCCCAGTCACAGAATCACAGAACATTAGGGGTTGGAAGGGACACCCTAGTCCAATCCCCCTCCCACAGCAGGATCCCCTAGATCCAGTCGCACAGGAACATGTCCAGGTGGGTTTGAAATGTCTCCAGAGAAGGAGACTCCACAACCCCTCTGGGCAGCCCCTGCCAGGGCTCTGTCACCCTCACTGGGAACAAGGTCCTTCTCAGACTGATGTGGAACCTCCTCTGCTCCAGCTCACACCCGCTGCCCCTTGTCCAATCATTAGATGACACTAAGAAGAGCCAGGAAGCTTTTTTTCACAGCTCACTGACAGCTTGAGCCCCACACACACTTGTAGCTCTATTCACTCAATTTAATGTCCCTTTCCAGATTTATTGTGCTGCTGGTGAGTGTTATGGACTCAGACAAGTGATCCTGGCTATTGCTTTGAGGACGACCAATCATTCAGAAACTGTTCCCAGGCCACAAAGTGCACTTGCAGCTCTTAACTGAAACCTCAGGCAGCAGCTAGTAGTGAAAACGAAGTTGCTGGATTTTAAACAGCACCTCCTGGTGAGTTCACAGAGCTGCAACAACACCTTTCACTCAGTGCTCCAGAGGAATGATAACTTCTGCTCTTGATCTGCTGGTGAAGCTGATCTTTGCCCCATCACAATCACAGGATGCCCCCAAAGGACATCCAGTCCAACCCCCCTACAACAAGAAGTGTCAACACTCACCAGAACAGACTGCCCTGAACCCCAGCCAGCCTGACCTCGAATGGCTCCAGGGATGGGGCCTCCACCACTCTCCACTCACCCCCTACATTCAGATTAAAGAGCTTTTCCCTGCAAGCAGGCTGTGGAAAGCTGCTGCCCTGCCCAGGACATGCTAACAAACCAGGCTCAGCTCCACCAGTGTGATCCAAACAAACACTTCTTAATCAGACAGAGTCTGGGGATGGCAGGTGCCACCTGCAGAACTGCAGCTGGTGACACCGACCCAGCAGAGAGAGAACAGTTTGGCTCAAGCGACCCTTGTGAAGCCACAGGCATCACCCAGGGCTCAGCCACGCTCTTCTTTTCCACAGCAAAAGAACCTACCGTCGTCCTGTGACCCTCCCTTCCCAGACAGTGGTTGCTAAAAGCCCTGCCAGGAGTCAGGCAGCTTGTTTCAGTGCCACCAGTGAATTTTCAGGTGTGGAAGTAACTGTGTCAGTAATTTCAATGCTGTTATGAGACAGCGAGGGATTAATTAGGTAACAGCCCTCTCAGCAACCTGAATTCAAGCAGTCCCTGAAGGCTTCCACTAAAATACTGCCAAGCCAGCACAATCTATGGCCACCCCACCGAGCTCTTTCATTTATTAACCCCTAGTCATTTGGATTCCATGGTGGCCACACAGCCCCTTCCAGCCCTGAGAGCTGGACAGCAAGATACTCAGCACGTACTCGTGGGTCTGGGCGAAACTCTCTTTTCCTCCGGATCTTCTTGAATATTTCTGTCAGCTCATCCTTGGCCTCTTCTTCCCCATCTGCTTCTGAACTAGGACCAGCAGTTGCTTCAGCAGAGGACGCGCCAGCTTCACTCGTGGCTTCTGAAGGAGTCTGCCCTGGCAGAGGAGCATCCACGGTCGGGTCGTCCGCGTGTTCTATCAACCACTCCATGGCCTGAGTCACCGACATACTGAAAAGAGGATCCACACGTGGGGATGAGAAGCCCCCCAGAGAAGCAGTAGTTTGCAGTGAATCCCATGAAAACTCATCAATAACTCAAGTTCTGGAGCAAGTCTCAGAGCCCCATGAAAACTCATCAATAACTCAAGTTCTGGAGCAAGTCTCAGAGCCCCTTAATTCTCTGCGCATTCAGAACTCCCTGTCTTCTCCGAAGCCATGAAGAGAGAGGAATTCTAGTGAGGGCCACCTTGGACAGCTGCAACCCTAAAAGGCATTTCTGAGGGAGTCCCCTTATTGCTCACATCACCACCTTTACTCCCCCAACAGAGAGATGCTATTTCCAACTGCAGCCACAACGGCAAACAGAACCTGTTCCAAACTAACATGGAACCACATCTCAAGTGCAGAGGGGTTTTCTGCTTCTGAAGGTTCCCCAGACGTCCACCCAGTGACCAAGGAAGGCCTCCAAGGAGGACACAGAGCTCCTGGAAGGTGTCCAGAGAGCAGCTGCAATGCTCAGAGGGCTGGAGCACCTCTGCTATGAGGACAGGGTGAGCAAGGTGATGTTGTTCAGCCTGGAGAAGAGGAGGCTCCCAGCTGACCTTTGAGCAGCTTGCCAGACTCTGAAGGGGGGCTACCAGAAAGCTGCAGGAGGGCTTTTAACAGGGGTGGTAGCAAAAGGACAAGGGGAACAGGTTCCAGACTTGAAAAGGGGAGATTGAGGTTGGACATGAGGAACAAATTCTTTGCTGTGAGGGTGCCGAGATGCTGGAACAGGTTGCCCACGGAAGCTGTGGCTGCCCCATCCCTGGCAGTGCCAAAGGCCAGGTTGGCTGAGGCCCTGAGGAACCTGCTCTAGTGAAGGTGGCCCTGCCTCTGCAGGGAAGTTGGAGCTGGATGATCTTTAAGGTCCCCTCCAGCCCTGGCCAGTCTGTAATTTCTACAGTTGCCATCTGGTCTTCACAACACTCCTGGAATGTTTTAAAAGATCAGCACCAAATACTGACTGATGTGGACGGGCCAGGTTTGCTTCTTCCCCTGTAAAACCTGAGTTTCAAATCAAAAGGAAAGGGGCCTAGGTGATCCTGCTGTGGCAGGGGGGTTGGACTGGATGAGCCTTCAAGGTCCCTTCCAATCCCTGATGTTCTGTGAGGTTAATACTTGGCCACAGCAGCAGCTGAGCAGCCTTGGGAGCCACAGAGTAAGTCTGAGGCTGCTCTCCCCTTCCTTGTGCCATCTGAGGCAGCCTTGTTCTCCCAGTCACTGCTCTTTCCAACCCAGTTTGAGGTGACCCACATAAAGAGACTTTAAAGAAAAAGAGAAGCTAATTATTTTAAATGCTGTTAAAGCAGGTAACTGAGAGCAGTGTGCTGAGAACTTACTGATTCAGTCGAAGGGCCTTGACAGCTCTGCTCTCTGGAAAGCCCATTTCAGTCAGCTGCCGCAGAGCTATCTCATCCACTCGGTCTTCCTCATCCTCATCCAGCATGGCTACAAACAAACCAACAGTCAGATGGACTTAAGGGCTACAACAACCCACTTCCTCAAGGGAACAGCACGTGTTAAGGTCAAACTCCACGGCTCTCTTCCAGCCCTGCTTTGCTCTTGCCCTGAATTTGCCATCTCATCACTTAATCAGCTGCACTCAGCTCAGACAGATGCTTCTAGGACAAAGACTTTGTCCAGATGGGCTCAAGATCCCAGAGAACAGACAGGTTACTGTCCCACCATCCTTATTAACTCCACGTAAATAAACACAGAGGAGAGTCACCGATGATATATTGAACATTACCTAGAAAATATTGACATTTTTAAGGATTTAAATAGAAATATTTATCATTTACCTAGAAAACACATTGGATATTCTGCTGCAGCAGCCTGTCAGGTCTGTTCCCCCATCAGCTACCCCTTCTCCTAATTCTACCACCTCCTTGTGCACTTCCACCCTTTCCCAGTCCTTCAGTGCAACTTAAAGTTCTCCTTTTCTTCCCCCCTCCTACTACTTATGACTTCTCACCCACCCCAAAGGAACCTTAGAAATTCACAATCCACAAGAGGAAACCTTTGCCACAGAGGCTGTAAGAGCTTTGCTTTACATCAAGGTCTGGATTTGACTCTGAGCTCCAGAAGCAAAGCAACCCCCAGGCCCGAGCTGGGAACCACGAAGGTAGGATCGTACCATTTGCCTTCTTAAATAGTTCCACCGCGTCTGGGTTCAGCGCTAGAAGTTTCTGGGCAACTTCTATGAGAGACACTAAGATCTTGCGGAGCTCTGTCTGGAACTGTAAGAAAGGAAACTGTCAAAACATTTAGACAGAAAGTTACCAGCCATCACTGAACCTTAAATTTATCTCCTGTTAACGTCCCAACAGCAAGTCGCTTTGCTGGGGCTTTATTTCCTCTCTCTCAAGCAGCACTGGGCCTTTCACATGAAGCACTAGTGGGCAGAAGAGTCTTTGGTTTGCCCCCATCCTGCTGCCCAGCACCACTTCAAGATGTGCAGCCATCAGGAAAACTTAGCTGCTTCCCAGCAACATTGACTCCCACCCTGCAGAAGCAGCACAAGCAGTCGTGGTAGCTCCGTGCTGGTGCTGCTTATTCTGTGAACCAATGAGCTGCCTGGCCTGCAACCTGCTGGCTAGTAACTTACCCTGAGCAACACAGATTGAGGCTGTTTGCTAACAAATCCCTTTCTGTTGGAGGTTTGGCTGTGCTCACTGGGTCGGGTTACACAGCTTAAACGCCAACTGTCCCCATTAGGTTACTGGGGCACACTGGCAGCACGCGAGGACATAGGCAGGTTCACTGCTGCTAGCACAGATGGGAACCAGAGTCCCCACGTGCCCAAAGAGCAGCTTGAAGCACAACAGACTATCAGCACTGAGTTACTGAAGTCAAAACTGAAGCTTAAATTCTCTACAGAGGAGAAACCACCACTGCAGACACTTGAACTCTCTAGGGTTGAAGAAATAAAACCTCCTAAATGTCACATGTGCCAGATCTTCTGTCTGTTTATTGAGGCCTTCAGATGGGTAAGTGCTTAAAACCCCAATTTAAGATAATAAAACACACAGAGGTGTTTTATTATCACTAAATAGCACAAACAGGGTCTTTAGCTGCTGTCTTCCACACACATTACACACCTCTCAGGGTCTATATCCTATAGACATGAGAAGGACACTCGCATCTAAGATGAAAGGTTCCAGGAGACAAACGCCTCCTGGGTTAGGAGGAGAGGCAAAGTTGGGAGGGTTAGGGTGGGAGGTCAAGTTGCCTCATACTTACATCCCTCATGTTGTGATGGGCCACTGTGCGATCGACGTTGCGAGAGGGCAGGTTGGCAGTTGCTTTGAGAATAGCGTCTTTATCGGGAGCCTTCTGCTCTTGTTTCCTCTGCAGGACAAGAAACAGGAGCAGGTTTTGTCACCTCTTATCCACACAATGGAGAACACAGCACAGGGCAGAGCAGTTCCTTCCCCTGAAGGCAGCAAGCAGTGCTCTGCAACTTGCAGCTGAGAGAAACAGATTCACTGCACTCCTATGGTTCTGCAATTCCAGAGCAAAACTGGAGAGGCTGGGGTCCCCCACTTCCAGTCCTGGCACCTATTTGTTATTTAAACACACGGGGAAATTCCAGCACAATGAGGGGAAGTGATGCACTTGAGAGAACTCAAGAGGTCTCAGAGCCCAGGACCATTCTGCTCACAGGACACTCTCTTGTCTCCTTCTCTGGAGATGTTTAAAACCCACCTGGATACGCTCCTAGGTGATCCTGCTGTCGTGGGGGGACTGACTAGATGATCTTTCGGTCCCTTCCAACCCCTAATGTTCTGTGATTGTAATCCATGGTTTGTTGAGAGAGGAAGCAGCACTGCAGTGCAGCTGAACACTTCACTGCTTCACCCTGGAGGTGCTCTGCTACTTGCAAGCATCACACAGGGATGCGCAGTGCTGCAGATGCTCGGGATGTGCTCGCAGAGCAGGACAAACTGTGGCAGGAACACACTATAAATATCTCCCAGCTTTAGAATCTGTGCTCTCCCAGTGCTATCCTGCACAGCAAGACCAGAGTGAAGAAAGACAGAGCACTGCTGCCTACAGGGACGGACACAGAGACAAAACACTGATACCTAGAGGGAACAGGACCCCACAGGACACTCTGGGATTCACAACCTCAAGCACAAGCATCACTCAAAATGATGATGCACCAACAGTGCCCCTCGTGTGTTGGTGTCATCCTGGGCATCACTGACCCTCAGGAAAATCACAGAACATTAGGGATTGGAAGGGACCTCAAAAGATCATCCAGTCCAAACCCCTGCCACAGCAGGATCACTTAGAGCCAGTCGCACAGGAACAAGGCCAGGAGGGTTTGAAACGTCTCCAGAGAAGGAGACTCCACAACCCACCTGGGCAAAGGTATAGTTTAATAAAAATTGATAACAGTAACAGTACAGGGCCAACGCTTCAGCTTGAGAGACCTGGTTAGAGGGTGACCAGCCACACACTGATAAAGACAGAGTGAGAACAAATCAATATTAGTTCTAGTGGGCTTTCTAGCAGAGACAAAGCAGGGCACTTGCTGAGTGGTGCTTAGATCAAAGACCAGATCTATTCCACTTCAACAGGTGCCTCTAAATCTCTCAGTCTGAGGCAAACATTCTCATAACCAAAGAAAAATGGAAGAGTGGCTGCCCCAAAGTCTAGAAGGAAGATAAAATCACTGCTCTAGAATGTATTTAACACCCTAAGTGCAGAGGCATTTGTCTCTACAAACAGAAAGTTACCCCCCAGCAATCCCTCTGCAGCTCGTTAATGAAGCAGTTAATCACAAGGGCCAAGCCAAGAAGTTTTGCCCAGCTCACCTTCTCCTCCGCTGACACGTCTGCCATCTTGGGGAGCGGAGGCGGCGCGCGCTTCTTTATCAAGAGCAAGACATCTGGGGAGAGAGTGACACCGAAACACGTTAGGAAGTAACCTGACTGCAGTGCCTCACAGTTGGTCCTGGAGATGGATTCTGTGCTGATTCCACGGGAGCACCAGAACTGTTCATGCTGTAGGACCCACAGGGCCTAGCACAGGGTGAACTGGAAACAGGGTCCGTTGCTAGTGACTGTTTGGCTGCTCCTGGTTTCTTCTCACACAGCACCATTACAGAGAGGGAATTACAGGCTTCAGTTGTCTCAGACATGAACAGCACAGCAATTGGCTCAGGAGAATTTGCACTTCCAGTGCTTCCAGGAGCACAGATAGGCCCTGGATGCTTTCTGCTCTGAGCTGGGGGCCTTCCATCTGCGGCAAGGCAAGCACTGAGCTTCAGCTGGGCAAAGGGCAGTGGGTGTGAGCTGGAACAGAGGAGGTTCCACATCAATCTGAGAAGGAAGTTCTTCCCAGTGAGGGTGCCAGAGCCCTGGCAGGGGCTGCCCAGGGGAGTTGTGGAGTCTCCTTCTGTGGAGACATTTCAAACCCACTTGGGTATGTTCCCATGTGATTGGATCTCGGGGATCCTGCTGTGGCAGGGGGATTGGACTAGATGATCTTTTGAGATCCCTTCCAACCCCTGATGTTCTGTGATACCAACGAGGGGATGAAGCAGAGTGATTCAGTGCCCAGCAGGGCAAGTCCTGAGGGCAAACAAGTCTTCAGTCAGCTGCCCACATCACCTGGCACAAGCTCGCTTCAGCCTTTCAATGCTTCCCCCTTTTTCTGGGGCTCACAGGACGTTTTACAAGTGTCCAGCACCTCAATTACCACCACATATGTTCTACGGGTGGAAAGAGGCAGCCACATGCACGGAGCCTGTGCAGCATCTGCAGCCCCGTCAGCCAGACACGGCCTGACACGCACATTTGAGTCCGTTGCATTAAGCAGCTCAAAAGCAAACGAAGCGTGCTCTGCACAACAGGTTTCCTCACGTGGAACAGCCAAGAGCAACAGCTGGTGCAGGCTGTTAACCCTCGTTCATCCAGCTGCTCCGAAGGCAAAAGGCCCCACGTGCCGACTCTTGGCTGCGGCTGCAGTCAGCCGGAGGCCGTCAGCTGCTGGCCGCGATCTCGTCTCCCTGACAAGCAAGGCAGAGGGCAAGGGAGCAAAGAGGCAGCCTGGCAGCTGACAACAAGCAGCACATGGTTAATAACTGCTTAGCTGCTGCAAACTGCAATTCAAAACTCTGCAGGAGCCTAGAAATAACACAGCAGCCCTCAGCAGAAAGGCTGCCCCTCGCCTTTGCCCAAGATAGCACTGGCAGCTCCTGCCTGGCTCTGCAGGGGACAGGTGACACTGCCTTGGAGGTGAGACCAACCCGCTCGTGTGCACAGCAGTGGAGCTCCACTCTGCATGAACTCGGGCAAAAAACCCAGCAGCTCTGCTCCTGATGAGTTTCTGGTTCAGACACAGAATGGTTTGGGCTTGGAAGGGAGCTCAGAGCTCCCCTGGTGCCAAATCCCAGCCATGGGCAGTAACACTGCTCACCAGACCAGGGTGCCCAGAGCTCCATCCAACCTGGCCTTGAACACTGCCAGGGATAGAGCAGCCACAGGCTCCTTGGGCAACCTGTTCCACAGCCTCAGCACCCTCACAGGGAGGAACTTCTTCCTCAGATCTCATCTAAATCTCCCCTCTTTTAGCTTGAATCCACCCCCCTTGTCCTATCACTGGAGCTTCTTATAAAAACTCAATAAAAAAGAGCACTATCTTTCAGGCTAGAGCAGGGAGGGCTGCTTCTCACACTCTCTGCACCACCATCCTTCGTCTCCAGAAGGGGCCACGAGCCTAGGCTATCTAATAAAAACTGACTCCAGCTCTCCTCTTCAGATCTTTTACTTCACAGTAATCCTTTACAACTCTACAGCTCAGGAGCAGACACGAGCCTCACGTGCTCTGCTGCAGTCAGTGATACTGCAGCGTGATGGCTTCTGACCTGCGTATGTAGAGGACATGAGATGCAAACTGCAGACAGTCAGATACTCTGCAGCAACCACCCTTCTGCTTCTGGAGACCTCAGGAGCAGTGGGGTTTCAATCCTGGAATACTTAGCCATCACAACTATTGTTAAACTGGTTTGAAGGATAAATGCTGCCCTGGAGTCTAAAAAACATCCTTTAAGAGGAGATAAAATTCATCTGTTTAACTTACTGACTTAACCAACACTCCTGACTCAACTCTTAAGAGTGAAGAACAGCAAACTGCTCAAGGTGTTTTCTCTGGGAGAACAAAATCACCACAAGAAAACCCCTTCTTTTTTTCCACTTCCTTTTATTTGCCAGCTTATCGGCTTCTGCAGAGTGGATATCAGAAAGGTAGGACTTGAGGCTGGGAAAGACCAGAGCCCTGGAAGGGGCTGCCCAGTGGGTCTCCTTCTCTGGAGACATTTAAAACCCTCCTGGCTGTGTTCCTGTGTGTCTTGATCTAGATGATGCTGCTGTGGCAAGGGGGGATAGGACTAGATGATCTTTCAAGGTCCCTTCCAATCCCTAATGTTCTGTGATTCTGTGACCTCTAAGATCTTCAATAACTGTGATTCCGTGAACCCAAACAGCCTGCCAGGAACTCAAAACCACCCAGCTGGTCCTACCTCGGTCCTGAATGTTCTCCTCCAGCACCGTTTTCGTGTCTGTCAGCACCTTCTCCGACGTTGCGTGGATCAACTTGTGATGCGTCACGGTTTTGGGATCCTCCAAGCTCCCAGGGACACACTGCAGGAGAGGATAAACACTGCCCATCAGGAGACAGACACAAGGCCAGCACATGAATCAGTGCACCTTGCTCTGAGGATTCCCCACACCCAACCCGTGCCATCGCTCAGCAGCTGGAGGACGGCGCACGACGCTGCAGGCCAGCTTCCTTAACCAAACTGCGGCGTGGTCTGTGCTGCAGCAACACTGCCTGGGGTAGGTTTCTACCACTGGCTGCTCCAGAACCCACTGCTGTGTTTAGTTCTGCAATAGTTAAGGTCACTTACTCTTTGTAGGGTACTAATCAGTGCCACGAGGTAGGAGTGGGAAGCTGCAAGGTGCACCCTGCAGTTCTACAGGCTGTTCCATGGTGTTTCTCATCGGTATCGAGACAGAGGAGAGAGCCTCTGCTGACTCTAATTACTATTTACACACAGTCACGTGGAACAAGCAGCTACCAGCAGTGATCTGGGCACATCTGACCTTAAAGTGGGAAGGAAAGAGCAGTTTCTACATCATTTCAAGCCCAAATCAACAGACGTGGCTGCTGAAATCCTGCCTAGGGATCCTGCTCAAACACTCTGCACTGGTGAGACCTGCCCTGCGGTACTGGGTCCAGTTGTAGAGTCCTCAGCATCACACCTGGAAGTTGTCCAAAGGAGAGCAACTCAAAAGATCACAGGGCTGGAGCAGCTCTCCTCTGAGGACAGGCTGAGCAAGGTGGGGTTGTTCAGCCTGGAGAAGAGGAGGCTCCCAGCTGACCTTCTAGCGGCTTCCCAATCTCTGAAGGGGGCTACAAGAGAGCTGGGGGAGGGCTTTTGACAGGGGTGGTAGCGAGACGACAAAGAGGAAAGGTTTCCAGACTTGAAAAGGGGAGACTGAGGTCGGACATGAGGAGCAAATTCTTTGCTGTGAGGGTGCTGAGATGCTGGAACAGGTTGCCCAAGGAAGCTGTGGCTGCCCCATTGCTGGCAGTGTTGAAGGCCAGGCTGGCTGGGGCCCCGAGTAACCTGATCTAGCAAAGGTGTCCCTGCCTGTGTAGGGGGGTTGGAACTTGATGATCTTTCAGGTCCCTTCCAGCCCCGGCCAGTCTGTGATTCAAGGAAGAAAGTGTCGTGGTTGCAATTCCAGAAAGGCCAACGTTAAAAATAACCTCCCACACCCACAAAATTGATGCTGCTGCTCTCCCCACAAACTAGATCACTGACCTCACCTGCTCTGCTCACAGAAACCAGCAGTTAATGACACTTCTTCCAGCTGATGGTTTTAAGGAGCCTCTTCTACCACCTCTGCAGAAGAGCACGTTCGCCCTTCACCTAACAGAGCCACTTCCAGAAACCCCACTGAAACCAGCCCTTCCCTTTGCTGCAGCAGGACTGGGGACATCATTCTCTGTCTGTCCTGGGCACTGGGGAGGCCTCTCCTCGAGTACTGGGGGCACTGCTGGGCCCCTCACTTCAAGAAAGAGATGGAGGCGCCGGAGCAGCTCCAGAGGAGCAACGAGGCTGGGGAAGGGACTGGAGGGAAAGGCTGATGAGGAGAGGCTGGGGGAGCTGGGGGTGTTGAGTCCTGAGGAGACTCAGAGGGGGACCTTCTCCCTCTCTACAACTCCCTGAGGCTGTAGTGAGGTGGGGATCAGGCTCTTCTCCCAGGAAACCAGCACCAGGACAGGGCCTGAAGCTGCACCAGGGGAGGGTTAGGTTGGATGTTAGGAAGCCCTTCCTCAGGGAAAGGGGGATCAGAGCCTGGACTGGACTGCCCAGGGCAGTGGGGGAGTCCCCATCCCTGGAGGTGTTGAAGGGCAACCTGGCTGTGGCCCTGAGTGCCCTGGTCTGGCTGCTGGAGTGATGTTAGGTGCTGGGCTGGGCTGGCTGAGCTCAGAGGGCTTCTCCAGCCCCAATCATCTTATGGTTCTGTGATAAGGACCACCAGGCACCCCCAAAGGAGCCGCTTCAGTCCAACACCACTTGTTCTGTTGCGACTGCAACCGATCACAGAACTCAGCCACCTCCCCTCATCCCAAACACTAGTTTTGAAACACAGATCTTCTCCTCAGCAGAACTTCCACACAGCTCTGATGCCTCAATAACACTGGGGTGAGAACATCTGAGTCCTTCTTTGCAGCACAGTAGCTTCTCACTAATCCTTCAGCATATTAACTGCTGAACAAAAGCCAAAGGATGCATTAAAGCCTCGAAGCAGCTGGGAGCACCTCCTGTAATTGATCTGATTAGTTACCCAAAATGCATAAGAGGACATCAGGGGAAGGTCTCCTCTCCCTAGGAGCTCCAAATACTCCTGTTACAGACCCTGAGAGTCAGAAATGGGAGCTGGGAGGTGTGTGTTTGGGGCAGGGTGGGACACAGCAAGGGTCTAGCTGCCAAACTGCAGTAGAACTAAAACTACAGAGGACCCCAGCTGTCAAACTAGAGTTAAAACACAATGTTTTCAAGGGCCACTGAAAACCTCTCCCTGAGAGAGGAGCGAGAACAGCAGTGGGAACCTTCAGGAAGGGAAAGGAACTCCCTGCAGAAAGAAGCAGCAGCTGTCACAAAAGCAAAGGGAAGCAGAGAAACCAGGGTGAGCTGGGTTACCCCCACAGCAGTCAGAGGTTCAGCAGAGTGAGGGGAAGGTGAGCTCACTCCTCTTTTTATTACAAGAGGATTGCAAGGAGAGGATCTGTTGTTTCATCATTCTGCTTCCAGCACAACTATTTGTGTTTCTTTTGAACACTGGGGTTTGGGGCAAGCAGGTGAGATCCCTTTGTTCACAGGTTCCTCAGCAGCTGCTTGGGCTTGGATTCCCAACAATAAACCACAAGACTGTTGTCTTTTAACCAAGAAAAAGCACTTTTTAAAAAAGCCTTAATTAACAGAAACAGTTGAAAACATTACTGACACCTAAGCCTGGGTGGCTAAAACCATCTGCACCCCTCACAAAGAATCCAAAAACACACCCAGGGGCACAGACTGACCTTGTCTTTGTACTCTGAGACCTTCCTCTGCTCCATGGGTACCTTAAGAGTTTCACTGAGGCAGCTTAAAGGGGGAAGAGAGGCATTAAAAGCTTGGCCCATGCCACCAGGAAGATCACAGGTGGAGCTTACACACACACAGAGCCCACATTTGTGTGTGAGCACAGTTTACACCAGTATTTCAGGATATCAAGTGATCACCTCAGAGAGCAGTGAGCATTTGAAGGTTACGGAAGGGACAGCAACCACCTTGCTTGGTTGCATCTCATACAAATATTGTGTCTCTCTCTCTGCTTCCTTAAAGAAGGATTTCAAAGACTTTGGAGAACACAAAGTCTTTATCCAGTTGTGGGCCCCTCAGTTCCAGAAGGACACAGAGCTGCTGGAGAGAGCCCAGCGCAGAGCCACAGGGATGATGGAAGGAGGGGAGCATCTCCCTGCTGAGGAGAGGCTGAGGGAGCTGGGGATAAAGGAGCCTGAGGGGTGACCCCATGGATGTTGATCAATATGGGAAGAGTGGGTGTCAGGAGGATGGAGCCAGGCTCTGCTCAGGGGCACCCAGTGACAGGACAAGGGGCAGAGGAGGTTCCACATCAATGTGAGAAGGACCTTGTTCCCAGTGAGGGTGACACAGCCCTGGCAGGGACTGCCCAGGGGGGTTGTGGAGTCTCCTTCTCTGGAGATGTTTCAAACCAGCATGGATGTGTTCCTGTGTGACTGAATCTAGGGGATCCTGCTGCTGGGGAATGGGACTGGATGATCTTTCAAGGTCCCTTCCAATCCCCTGACTGTGCTGTGATTCTGTGAACATAATAAGCAGCATCTTAGAAGAGACAGCAGCATAAATTAACTCAAGGTGCTACCAAGATCCATGGCAACATAACTACTAGCAGGAGTCATGATTTTTCCCCTCCATAAAACCATTTATTACCCCTAATGGCCATGCAAATCCACAGCACACGACAGAGAGGAGATCAAACATCAGACCAAATTATCAATGGCCTTCTGCCTCGAATTAAACATCCACTCAGTGAAGCTTCCTGATAATTAAAGGCTGTTTAGCTCTGCACACAGAGGTGCCATCACTACCACACCCGTGTTGGCAGCCTGCGCACCTCTTCCGTGCTGAAGGGGGACAAGACAGCACAACAGTTCTCCTGGGGATAGAAGAGTGTGGGGAGCAGGTGAGGGGTAATTACACCTTCTAGGAATGTCCTCTGATTGCATCTGTGCTGGCTGAAAGAGTCTCTGCAAGACTTTGAAGATCAACCTGACTATTATATGCAATTTAGTTAATTGTGATTGCAGAGATGGGGTCAGAGGCTCTTTCTTCTGCCACACAGATGTTCCTTGTTGCTCAGCAAGAAATTCAGTAGGTTCTGAACACAGGCTTAGCCAGTCTGGTCCTGGCCTACAGCCTTCCACACTCTTGCTGTCACAGAATCCCAAAACATTAGGTATATGTCCTTAGCCCTGCTGGCCACACTATTGCTGATCCAAGCCAGGATGCCATTGGCCTTCTGGGCCACTTGAGCACACTGCTGGCTCCTGTTCAGCCAGTTGTCACCCAGTACTGCCTGGTTCCTCTCTGCCAGGCTGCTCTCCAGCCAGTCATCCTGCAGTCTGTAGCTGCAGGGGGTTCTTGTGAACAAAGTGTAGGACCCTGCCAAACCTCGTACCATTCGCCTGTGCCCTTTGACCCAGCCTGTCCAGATCTGTCTGCAGCATCTTCCTCCCCTCTAGCAGATCAATACTTCCTCCAAACTTGGCATCTGTGAATTTACTAAGGGTAGACTTGATCCCCTCCTCCAGGTCATCAGTAAAGATGTTGAACAGAACCCAGTTCAGCACTGATCTAATTTAAAGCAATTAAAGCCAAAGCAGGCCACAATTTCTGACAGGAAATCAGCCACCAGTTTCCCAGTCAAATACAACTCAAGGCCACCAATTTGTGAAGTTGTCATCTCCAACAGCACCACAAAAACCACACGAAATGCTATCACTGACATTTCCCCCCAAACACACCTTTCCCAACACATAAACCTCTTGGAACAGGCATTTTCTTTCCATCCAGAACAGTTTCACACAATGCAGGAGGGCTGGCAGCAACAAGGAAGGAGGAAATCAGAACATGTACTTGTTTGCTTGAGCTTCCGTTTTAGTCGTTGGGGTTTTGTTGGACTTTTAGTTTTTTTACAGTTTTTTTTTAGAGGCATTTACAGGGTGGCAGAAATCTGTTTTCTTCACATGGGGCCCTGTCTACCCTTCCTCTCCCCCACCACGACTTTCAGCCCCAGCTCAGTTTATACCCTAGAGATTTCAGGGCTGTCTGAGTGCTGAAATCCCTCCCGGCATACCCGAGGGTCTCCCACGGCAGCCCCAGGGATGCGGGGGGCTGTCGGACCCCTTTCTCCTTACGTGCTTCAGGCACCGCTCCTTCAGCTTCTCCACCGTGGTGTCCTCGGGGACCTCCTCCAGCCACTCGGCGCCTTCCATGGTGCACACATGGAGCCTCAGCACTTTTCCCGCGAAGATCTTCTCCTCCTGCACGAACATCACCCCGGGCCCCGCCGCCTCCGGGCTCCGCTCGGCCCCCGGCGACACCTCACCAGGCCCCGGGCCCCTCGCGCTACCGCCCGCCCATGAAGGTGACCCCGGAGGGGAGCGGCGAGCGCGGCCGAGCCGTGCTGGGAGAGTGAGATCTCGGGAAGGGGGGCTGCAGCCGCGCTGCCCGACCGGGTGCTGCCCGTTCCTGGCGCCGCCGCGGTCCCTCCCGCCTCGGCCCGGGCCCTGCAGGGGACACAGCGCTCCGGTCGCCGCCGGAACCGGAAGTGCGCGGGCGCGGGGCCTGCTGGGAGTTGTAGTTTGGCCTCGCCAGTAAACAAGGCCGCGACGTGCCTGTGTGGGCGTAGAACCTCCTCCGCGGGTCTTTATCGGTGTTGGTTAACGGCTCTGCGGCGGTAGGGATGGCACTGTCTGATTAAACAACAAGAAGGAGTTATAAAGTAATCAAAATATGTCACTGGTGCTCTGTGGGCCTCGCGGTCTACCCCGCCGCGCGGCACTGTGGGAAGTGCAGTCCTCTCCGCGCGGTGCCTGCTGGGAGCTGTAGTCTGCAGGCTCCAGGCCTCGGCACCTATCAGGCCGCTGTCACCGACCCCGGCCCGGGGATGGGTAGCGGGGCAGGGGGCACCCACCAGGCAGCACCGCGGAGGCCAGATGAGAGCCTGAGCCCCGCAGCCGAGCGGGTTGAGGAGGCGGCGTTCGCCCTCCCGCCGTTAGATGGGGAGCGAGAGCTGCTGGCGCGGAGAGACTGCGGGAGGGAGTCGGGGGTCCCGGGGACTGAAGTAGGCTGAAGCCTCTCGGGGTGGTTTCGGGGCCTTGGAGGAGCAGGCGATGGGGCTATTTCTCTGTCTGCCTGGTAGTCCCTCTGAGACCGGAGTGGGCTGCCCCTGTCCGCACACAGATCCACAAATCATTGGGGGTTGGAAGGGACCTCCAGGGGTCATCCAGTGCAAACCCCCTGCTCGAGCAGGGTCACAGAACCTGAGACAGGTCAGGCAGAAACGCATCCAGAGGGTCTGAAAAGTCTCCAGAGAAGGAGGCTCCACACCCTCCTTCCCTGGGCAGCCCCTTCCAGTGCTCTATTACCGTCACAGTAAAGAAGATTCTCCTCATTGAGGTGGAACTTCCTGAGCTCCAACTGACACCCAGTGTCCCTTGTCCTATCCCATGACGCAAGAGATTGGCTCTTTCTTCTCGAGACCCAGCCCTCACGGATTTACAGACAGGGATTAAGTCCCCATGTAACCGTCTCCTCTCCAAGCTGAAAAGCCCCAGGTCTCTCAATCTCTCCTCAAAAGGCAGGTGCTCCAGTCCCTGATCATCCTCATGGCCCTCTATTGGACTGTCTCATGAACCTGGGAGCCCAGAACTGGACACAACACTCAAGATACAGCCTCGCTAGGGCCGAGTAGAGGGGCAGAAGAACCTCCCTTGATCTGCTGGACACACTCTTACTGATCCATCCCAGGATTCCGTCAGCCTTCCTGGCCACCAGATCACAACGCTGTTCCCTGGAGAACTTGTCCACAAGAGCTCCAAGATCACTCTGCACAGAAGTGTTCTCCAGTAGATCATCCCTCAGCCTGTACTGATGCTTCTCATTACTCCTCATTATTATCAACATTCCTTGATTCACCTGGAGCCCTGTGTCCTGTTCCGCAGTCTCCAATACAAGAAGGACATGGAACTGTTGCAGCAGGTCCAGAGGAGGCCAGAGGAGGCCCCTTCTGCTTTGGGGACAGGCTTAGGGACTTGGGCACGTGCAGCCTGGAGAAGGCTCTGGGGCACTGCTATAGCAACTTCCAGTCCCTGAAAGGGCTACAGGAAAACTGGAGAGGGGCTTTTTACAAGGGACACTGTACAAAGGACAAGGAGGATGGTTTCAAGCTAAAAGAGAGGCTATGTAGGTTAGATCCTGGAAAGAAATTCCTCCCTGTGAGGATGCTGAGGCACTGGAACAGGCTGCCCTTTGCTCCCACTCCTGGGTGCTGCAGTGTCTCTGCATCATCCCCATCCAATCCCTAGGGACTGGGAGATGTTTCAGCCTGACCCTCTCACAGCCAGAGCTGCTGGGATTTAGTGGCCTCACGTTGCATCAGGGAGGAGGTTTAGATTGGATCTTCAGAAGAAGTCCTTTCCCAAGAGAGCAGCTGGGCACTAGAACAGGCTGCCCAGGGAGGTGGTGACGTCCCCATCCCTCAAAGTGTTTAAAAACCAAGCAGCTCAAGCACCCGAGGCCGTGGTCTAGGGGTCAGGGAGCTGTTGGGCTGATCCTGGAGGTCCCTCCCAGCCAGGATGATTCTGTAGAGCTGTGCCAGGGTGAAGTAAGAGAGAGATGTCTGCTCCATCGCGTCGGCGCGGCGCTTGCCTACCGCAAGTGGAAGGTTCTATTTCCCTGCCTCGAGCGCGGCTCCCGAGCTGGATAAAACATCCCCATCAGCCTGCACATCCGAGGCCGCTGGCCACCTGATGGCCAATGCATCACCGCGACGCGGCAACGGCAGCGCTGGGTGCTGCTGGATAAACACACAACACGCATGGGCTGTGGCAACGGTGTCCAGAGCCAACGGGAGCGGGGCAACGGCACGCGACCGGCTTCTTATGACGGAGCCATTAGGGCCAGAGAGCAACGTGGGAGTGTGGCAAGGGGGGGGAGGAGGTGCTGGTGGAGGGCAATCATCAGCTCTTCCCTTTGAGAAGTGGCTCCTTTTTGTTTGATGTCGCTGGGTGAATGATTTTCTGGGATTGCTTCTAGCAGCAGGACTCCCTCCTGATGTTGAGGGTGATACAGGACCCCGGGAAGGCAGCTGCCACACTCGGTTGTCTGATGGCTTCAGGCTGGTGGCTGCTCTGCATTACAGGGGGAGCAGAGCAGGGAACTGAGGACACCCACACTCAGACCCACATTCACCCCCCTGCTGCTGCTGCCCAGAGCCTCCCTGGGGGTGAACTGGAGCAGTTTGGGGTCTGCAAGGGGGGACAGAGCCCATCTGCAGTCAGAGGTCCCACATCACCAACCTGCTGCTGCCCAGGGCTTCCCCTGGGGAGAACTGGAACAGTCTGGGTTCTGCTTGTGGTCCCCTTAGGGGACCTCAACAGGTCCAAGGGCTCCTCAACACACACGAGACACAGGCTGTGCCTCTCCTGAGGTGATTCCTCTGCCTCAAGGACTCCGGGGAGCTCGGTGACACCTGCAGTGCCGGCAACGTAGGGACACCCAGCTCTGGGAATCCCACAGCAGCAAAGCCCTGATGTCTTTTAAATTCTCTGCGAGTGGGAGGAATAAAAGAGTGAAAATTACACACAACCTCCCCCCCTTCGCAGCTTTTCCTGGGCAATCTGAGGATTTATTGAGACAACTCCTGTGGGATGCTCCATCATGTCATCCCAGCCTTGTGTATCGACTCTTTCCCCACTGCTGCGAGAGAAGAAATATGAGAGCGGGAAGGATAACGAAGGAGAACGGGTCTTCTCCAGATCAACCCTGCTTCTCTCTTTTGAGGTGGGGGAATCACAGATCATTCAGGTTGGAAAAGACCCCCAGAATCATCAGGTCCAGCCACCAACCCCACTCTACAAGGTCACCCCTAAACCAGATCCCCCAGCACCACATCTAAGTGACTTTTAAACTCATCCAGGGATGGGGGACTCAACCACCACCCTGGGCAGCCCATCCCAGTCCCTGACCACTCTCTCCAGGAAGAATCTCTTCCTGATGGCCAGTCTAACCCTCCTCTGTTGAAGCTCGAAGCCCTTCCCTCTGCTTCTGTCACTAATGACCTGTGAGAAGAGCCCAGCACCAGCATCTCTGCAGTGTCCTCTCAGATAGTTGTAGAGAGTGATGAGGTCTCCCCTCAGCCTCCTCTTCCTCCAACTAAACAGCCCCAACTCTCTCCATCTCTCCTCATCAGACTGATTCTCCAGGCCCTTCCCCAGCCTTGTTGCCCTCCTCTGCCCTTGCTCCAGAGCCTCAATGTCTCCCTTGTGCTGAGGTGCCCAAAACCAGACCCAGTCCTCAAGGTGCAGCGACAGAGTCTGCCCAGGTCCCTCTGTCAAGGGAAGAGAGGAGAGGAAAGAACTTCCCCTCGGCGACGTTCTTCCCGATAATGTGTGTTGACAGTTTAATTCAGGAGTCACGGAGCAGCGAAGACAAAGTCACCGGGTGGGCGGACACCGGAGAGTTCCGTTGCCTTCGTGATGAATTGGTGATAGTCCAGAGATGACAAAACACCACGGGGGGACGAGAGGGAGGTTGGCAGCGCTGTCGGCCGCAGCTCAGGAGAAATTGGACGCCACACTTCATCCAGGACCTGCGATAGCCCTGGGCATCCCTCTGTAATTTATGCGTCGCAATTAGCATTTGATTACAGCTCAGGATGGGGCTGAGGACCCTGGCTCCAGGGCAACGGGGATGAGGACCCCGGCTCTGGGGCTCCGGGGCTGCCGGCCCGTCGCTCAGGCTCTGCAGGGAAGCTTCGCTCCGCTGCTCCTAGGTTCTCGGGGGGTTGTTCTCCTGCTTGTAAGCTGCAGAAGGTGAGGGTTTCACACAGAGGGCTCTCCGAGCGCTGACTCTCGCGGTTGTCCTCACTCACCCTCTGGCTGTGTGTCCTGCTGGCAGCCCAGCCCACACGATGGAACCAGTGCAGGGAGGCAGCCAGGGGAAGCACCAGGACCTGTCTGTGCCCAGCAGGTCCCAGTACAGGCTCCCTCCAGTCCTTGACCCCGCTCCGTGTGCAGCTCCAAAGCCCCACGGGAGCCCCATCCTTTGAGGGCTTCAAGGATGCTTCCAGAACTTGTAGAGTAGGGTTGATGGTTGGACTTGATGATCCCAAAGAGTCTTTTCCAACCTGAATGATTCCATCATCCTATGATGCTTTGAGATTCGATCCTGAATCCCACCTGAATGATTCCATCATCCTATGATGCTTTGAGATTCGATCCTGAATCCCACCTGAATGATTCCATCATCCTACGATGCTTTGAAGCTGATGGGTCCAGATTTTATTTCTCTTCTTCTAAGACCCAGAAACGTCACCTCTTGTCCCTTCCCCAGTCAGACAGCAGCTGCTTCTCCAGCTCCCTGCTCCATCCCAGCTGGGGAAGCAGCACCCTTCTCCTTCCCTGCAAATAGGATCATCTTCAGAACAAGGCTGTGAGCTGGAAAAACCTGCGGCCAGGCCTGCCTCAGGACCCCGGGCGGGCAGGATGGTGCCCAGGCAGAGCCCTCTGCAGCACCCCGCAGCTGCAGCCGTCACCCCGCAGCGGAGACGCTGGGCTCTGGTGCCCAATTTAGCTGCAGCGAGGCCCCTGGCTGTGCTGCCAACGACTCTGCGGGTTGTTATCAGCACACCCGGCTCTTTCTGTGGGGATATTCAAGCAATTCCAGCGGCGCTCAGCCGGCCGGTAATGGCCCTGCTTACGGGTGGGCTCCGTCCCTGCCTCCGCAGCCTCTCCAAGCTCAGCCCCATTCCCGTGTCCAACTGTATTTTAAAATTCATGGAATTTCTAAGCACGGGCTCCTGAGCAGTGAGCAAACCCCCCCGCCTCCTTCAGCAACCTCTTCTCTCTCCCCCCCTCCACACAGCTCGGTGGGACCCGCAGCTCTCCCAGTGCCAGCCTCTGGCCACCCTCCTGCTCCCCAGCAGCTCTTCCCTCCCTACAGAGGGGCATCGCTGTGGGGGCACTGGGAGGGTCACCCAGGGGGTCTGCAGGTGGCCCTGAACCACTGGGAGTGCCACCTTGGGGGTTTGGAGGTGGCACTGAACCACTGGGAGTCACTTTGGGAGTCTGCTGGTGGTATGGGACCACTGGGAGCCCTGGGCTGGGAGAGCCTTTAGGGGTTTGCAGGGGGTATGGGACCACTGGGAGTTACTTTGGGGGTCTAGAGGTGGCATTGGACCCCTGGAAATCACTTTGGGGGGGTCTGCAGGTGGCATTGGACCATTGTGAGGATCAGTTTGGGGGTTTTCAGATGCTATGGGACCACTGGGAATCGCTTCAAGGGTTTGCAGATGATATAGGACCACTGGAAGCCCAAGATGGGTCACTTTGGGGGTCTGCAGGTGGCATTGGACCACTGGGCATGTCACTTTCAGGGTTGCAGGTGATATGGGATCACTGGGAGTCACTTTGGGGGTTTGTGGGTGGCATTGGGATCACTAGAAGCCCTAGTTGGGGGGGTCCCTTTAGGGGTTACAGGTGATATGGGACCATTGGGAGTCACTCTGGGGGTTTGTGGGTGGCATTGGACCACTGGGAGGGTCACCTTGGGGGTTTTGCAGGTGATATGGGACCACTGGGAGCCCTAGAGGAGTCACTCTGGGGGTCCACAGGTGCCACTGGACCACTGGGAGGGTCACTTCAGGGCTTTGTGGGTGGCCTGGGACCACTGGGAGCCCCGGGGTGCCGCACAGCACCCACCGAGACACCGATGCCCACCCCAGTGCCACGGGTCCACCCTCACCCAGCCTCCGCTGGCCGCGACATCGAGGTAAAACGCGGGGCACCACCGGGTAACGGAGGTGGCGCGAAGGGCTCCGGGGCTGGCGCGGAGCTCTCCTGGCCGGTAATTAATAGTCTTGATATTAAACATGAAATCATTCGCCACCATTAATAATTCAGCCGCCGCGCGGCTTCGCAGTCTTCCCCGCTCCTGCGGGCTCGGTGGCCGCGGGGAAGCCGGCCGCCCCTTCCATCCATCTCCGTTACAGCTGCCGGCTGCTCGCTTCCGCGGGTCCCGCTCGGCGAAGGTGGGGAAACCCTTCTGCTGCCGAGCGTCAGCCGGGCTGGGAAAGACCTTCGAAAGCGTCCAACCGGCCACCCCACAACCCCCAGCCCCCTGGCTGCCTGGTTGTTGAACCCCTGCAGGGACGGCGCCTCCCCCCTGTCCCTGGGCAGCCTGTGCCAAGGGCTCCCCACTCTTGCTGGGAAGAGGTTTCTCCTCAGATCCAGCCTGACCCCTTTTCCTCTGCTCCTATCGCCAGCCCCTAGGGAGGAGAGGCCAACCCCCGCCTCACTGCACCCTCCCTTCAGGCAGCTGCAGAGAGCAGCGGGGTCTCCCCTCAGCCTCCTCTCCTCCAGGCTGAGCAGCCCCAGCTCCCTCAGCCTCTCCCCATCAGCCCCGTTCTTCCCCAGAGTCGGGGTTAACAGCCTCGCGGTGTCCTGGGGCTCCTGCTCCCGGAGGAGCCGACCTCCAGCCCTCCCTGAGGTGTCTGCTCGAGCCCTGGCTGCACCCTAAGAGTTTCTGGGCTGGATTTAATCATCAAACGGGTTGTGGTCGGAAGGGAGCTCAGAGCTCCCCCAGCACCAACCCACTGCCAGGGGCAGCAACACCTCTCCGCAGAGCAGGGTGGCCAGAGCCCCAGTCCGGCCTGACCTGGGACACTGACGGGGATGGAGCAGCCACAACCTCCCTGGGCAGCCTGTTCCAGGGCCTCAGCCCCCTCCCAGGGAGGGATCTCTCCCTCGAATCTGAGGAATTTGTCTCAAACCCAGCTTCCCCCATCCCCACCGCGGCGTCTGACTGGCCAGCAGTGCAGAGGATGGGGCTGGGATGGAGAAGAGCCGTGGTGCTGGTGGCTTTGGCCATGGCTGACCTTCCACCAGCAGTCCCAGCTCCCCAGCACAACGCCCCGTCCTTATCATCCCCAGAAAACAGGAGCCAACCCTCCTCTCCTCCAGCCCCAGTCCCCACCGGGTGCTTTTACGGGCAGGACATTGCTGCAGGGATGCTGACGGCCACCAAAGCCACATCCTGGGACCTCAGTGACACAGTCGGGGTGGGCTGATGCCCAGCCCCAGTGGCTCCCAGCAGGGGAAACACCCAGCTCCCGTGGAGAGATCTACCAGCCCCCAACCCCACCGGTGAAACCCATCCCACTGCCCCTCCCCGCGCAGACCCTTCCCCAGGAGGACAAGCCCCAGACTCACCTCAGCCCAGAGCGGCAGGGAAGCGGCGGGGGTCAGCTCCAGCCACATCCTTCTGCCACGCTGGTGGGTCCCACCAGGGCTGGAGAACCCCCAGCGCCCCGGGGAGATGCTCCAGAGCTGGGGAAAGCAGCGCTGTGGGCTCAGCCCTGCCCGGCCAGGCTCCAGCTCCCCGCTGTGGGGTCCCAACGGGGCCACCCACGGCAGGAGGAGCATCGTGGGGTGTCACACAGCCCGGGGTGCTGGCTGCCGCAGGGACCGCGGCTCCCAAACAGCAGACGCCAGGCAGCTGCCGCGGGAGGACCTGACAGCAGAGCTGGGTCCCCTCAGGGCTGCCGGCGGCAGCTGGGGGGGCGAAGGGGCAGGATGGGGCCAACCCCAGTGCTGGGCTCAGTGGGGCGAAGGAGCAGCTTCGGGGCCCCAGCGCCCCAGTGAATGCAGGCACTGAACATCGCCATCCCAGGGAGCCCGAAATAACCTTTCCGATGCCCCAGGAGCCCGAAATAACCTTTCTGATGCCCTGCAGGTGGCTGCTGCAATGGGAGAAACCTGTTTGCACACCTGGCTCTGGTTTAGGGGGGTGTCACTCCTCCGGGTCTCCCCACCCCGATGACTGAATGACTTGGCAGCCGCTGAAGGCTCAATCTTCCGGCCCCAACTAGCCCCCGCCCCAGCGTTTGCCCCCCTAGCAGCGTCCTCTGGGCATGGAGGGGCTTGGCCGAGAGTGGGGTGCTGACCCCAAAGTTCTGCTCTCCTGTAGGGTGGGGACAGCGAGAGGCCAGAGACACCTCAGGGGGTTGAAGAGCTTCCAGTGGGATCTCCCTGGGAGAGCAACCAGAACGAGGAGTGAAGACAAGGAGAGGATGATGCTGAGGCTGGCTCCACCCCCGGATCACCCCAAAGGTGCTGGTGAGGGGAGCCTGGAGGAGACCCCGGCATCGTCCCCAGCAGGGTCTGGGTGGCACCTCAGTGGGGTTTCCCGTTTAAACTGGACCCAGCCCCAGACAGGGGTTACGGGGGCAGACTGCAGAGCCCTTGGGGAGCCGGTCAGCGCTCCCCATCCCACAGGGAGCCGCGGGCTACAGCACCAGGAGGGCGAGGGAGCGCAGGAATGAGCAGGGGAAGCTCCCCCGCTGCTGCGCACCCACAAACGAATCCACTTCACAGAGCCCCCGCGGCGAGGAAGCAGCTACCGGGAGGCTGATCTATCCATTCGGGCTGTGAGAAGGGGCTGCACAACCTTCTCCCTCCCCTATAAACGTCACCTCTTCCTTCCTCTCATCCCGACCCATCCCGGAGCCGCGCGGCTGCTTCGCGAGGTTCCGACGGCAGCCCGTCCTCGCCGGCTGCGGCGAGTTGATTAACGAAGAGACGAGTCCTGCTGTCGCTGCATTTAAAACCAAATCAGGGGTCGTTTGCTGCCCCAAACGAAGCCGTTATCCTCCGCGGCTCGTAAGGAGGCTGCTGTTTGCTGAAGCGTTTAGGAAACGGAGGTGACTCTGGGCGTGATGGTCGGTGCTGGAACAGGGAGGCTCCTGCTCCGGGGACGCTCCTCGGAGAGACGAGGAACCGCGCGGGGCTCCGGTAGTTTAAACTCAAGCGGGGATCGTTCCTCGTGTGTGGCTGAGCCTGCAGCTCAGCCCAGCAATGCCCCCCAGACCCGCCACCACGGGGCAAAAGTCACCGCTGCCCAGGGGGTTGTGGAGTCTCCTTCTCTGGAGACGTTTCAAACCCACCAGCAGCTGGAGTCCCCATCCCTGGAGGGCTCTGAAGAACATCTAGACGCAGTCCTTAGGGCTGTGGGCCAGGGGTGACCCGGCAGTGCTGGGTCCAAGCTTGGACTCGATGATCTCCAAGGTCCAACCTTTAAGAACCTCTGTGGTCTCCAACCCAAGAGGTTCAGTGACTCCACAACTCCCATTTGAAAAACAACCTCTGGAAGGAGTCAGAAGGTTGCCCAGGGTGCCCACGCAGGGTCAGGCACCGCCGCCGGCTCCCAGCCTCTCCCCACCAGCCCGGTGCCGGCCGCAGACCCCCCCAAGCCCAGCGGGGAGGCCAATTTTGCCGCGAATTACGCGCTCGGCTTTAATTACCGGGTCTTGGCAGCCGCTAGCTCAAGCGGGTAATTTTATTAGGGGGAAACAAGAAGTCACGGGGCTGGCAATAACGAGGACCAACAGGCTTTTAATTATCCTCCCTCCAGACAGAACGATTATTAATTTTAAATTGAAAAGGGGAAAATGAAAACCTCACAAAACAACTTGCCCGACCCCAAAAATACCCTCATTTGAAAGTTTGGAGTCTGGAGAATCATCCTGGGGGAGCAGAACCTCCAGTAGCCCCAGCAGATCGATCCTTCACCGGGCTCTTCCTCCCTGCTGTGGGAGGTTCTCTGCTGAAAGGGAGCTGCTGGAGCAAGGCTGGGCTTGCTGCCCTTTGTAGAGGTTTCAGACTGAATTAGGGGAGGGGACCCCTGAGGGGCTCGATGGGGTGGTCCAACCTCAACAGACACCCGTGGGTGTTCTCTGGGTGCAGAAATCACTGCCCAGCCTGAGTGTGGTGGCCCTGGGTGGGGATGAGTATGCTCCTGGTATGAAGTCCCACCTTGGGATGAGGATGGATCAATTGCCCCAAGTTGGGATAAGGATGTGATGACCCAGGCTGGGATGAGGATGGGGTGATACCCCTGCTGTGATGTCCCCAGGTGGGGATGAGGATGGAGCAATGTCCCTGGCTGTGATGTCTACTGGTGTGACATCTCCAGCTGGAATAAGGATGATGTGATGTCCCAGGCTGGGATGAGGACAGTGTGATGTCCCAGCTGGGATGAGGATGATGTGATGATCCAGGCTGGGATAAGGATGATGTGATGTCCCAGGCTGGGATGAAGAAGACAGGGTGATACCCCTGCTGTGATGTCCCCAGGTGGGGAAGAGGATGGAGCGATGTCCCCACACGGGCTGGGGCAGCAGAGCACTGTCCCTTGCACTCACCATGGGACATCCCCACACCTCTTGGCTGAAGCTGCTCCCTTCCATCACCAGCTGCCCCGAGCAGCTCCTCACTGAGGCAGAAGAACCCCAACCCCAGCACCCAAGAACAGAGGAGCCTGCAGCGTGAGGCGGCAGACGCGGCCCCATCGCTCATCCCCGGTGGTCAGCGGCACAGATAACATTTTTCAAAGTCTAATTGCAGTCAATTGTTCTTCCCCCCCAGTGCCCGTCAGCTCCTCTTAGCTGCCGTGATGGATGGTGGCTTTTAAGCAGCAGTGGATTGATTATTAATAGCTGAGATACCAGTTACAGGAACTGCAATGAAACTGGATCTTAATTTCTCTCTCTATTAAGGGATCTCATGTTTCATTTGATGCAGAGAGAAAATGGGGGGCGGGTGAAGATCATCGAGGCGCCGCTCTCTGGGTGCACGTTGGGCTGGGTTCTCGGCGGAAGGTGGCCTGGGGGCTGCAGGTCCTCACCCTGCACCTCCCCAGCAGAGGGTTTCATTGCATCACAGACTGGTTGGGGTGAGGAGGGACCTTAGAGGTCACAGAATCACAGGACATCAGGGATTGGAAGGGACCTCGAAAGATCAGCCAGTCGAGTCCCCCCAACGCAGCAGGATCCCCTAGATCCAGTCCCACAGGAACATGTCCAGGAGGGTTAGAAACGTCTCCAGAGAAGGAGACTCCACAACCCCCCTGGGCAGCCCCTTCCAGGGCTCTGTCACCCTCTCTGGGAAGAAGCTCCTTCTCCTATTGATGTGGCACCTCTTCTGTTAATGATCTTTTGAGGTCCCTTCCAATCTGAGATGAGAACACGATTCTGTGCTCCAGTCCCAACCCAGTGACACCTCTCTCCAGTCCAGGTCGCCCAGAGCCCCCTCCAGCCTGGCCTCGGATCCTTCCAGGCCTGTAGCAGCCACAACCTCCCTGGGCAGCCTCAGCCCCGTCCCAGGAAGGGATGCGCATCGCTCTGGGGGCTGGGACGGCAGCAGAGCCCGGTGCTGGCTCTGACCACCGGGGCAGACCCCCTGCAGGGTCGGGGAGGTTCTGGCCGAAGCAGGACGAAGCCCCCAAAGAGCTGCCTGGCCTGAGGCAGCAGGTTGTGCATTTGAATCCCTTCCAGCTGCCTCTTACGACGTGATCCTGAGTTATGGCACCGCCGCCGCTTTCAGAGAGCTCTCGCCAGATGGTGCAGGCAGTAACACTTGGAGTTAGGGCTTCCCAAACACACATTAAATTTAGATTTAATAAGACAGTTATCACACGGGAATTAAAGACCAATTGATTATTTATAAAAGATCACAGCTCAGCACAACGCGCGGCTCTGCCGGCCCTGCGCTGCAGCTGCAGCTGCTGGGGGGGGGAAGCAGCTTCAGGGAGGGGTTGGGGGGTCCTGCTGCCGGCTGCCCTGACTCTCTGCCACAGAATCACAGAGCGTTGGGGACGGGACCTCGAAAGATCATCCAGGCCTGTCCCACTGCCACAGCAGGGTCACCTGGATCCAGTCATCTTGTGGCTTCAGAGCAGGACCTGCCCCTGTGCTGGGACCTGGTGAGGCTGCACCTCCAGTACTGGGGCAGACTGGGCACCAGAGTGCAGGGAGGGGCTGGAGAGGGGGCTGGTTGGGGGTCTGGAGAACAGGGCTGATGGGGAGAGGCTGAGGGAGCTGGGGCTGTGCAGCCTGCAGGAGGCTGAGGGGAGACCCCACTGCTCTCTGCAGCTCCCTGAAGGGAGGGTGGAGTGAGGTGGGGGTTGGCCTCTTCTCCCCAGGAGCAGAGGAAATGGGGTCAGGTTGGATCTGAGGAGAAACTTCTTCCCCGCAAGAGTGGGGAGCCCTTGGAACAGGCTGCCCAGGGAGGAGGTGAAGGCACCGTCCCTGGAGGGGTTCAACTGCCAGACAGCCGGGGTGTTGGAGGAGCTGGGTTAGGGGTTGGGGGTTGTGGGGCAGGCAGTTGGACTTGAGTATCTTGAAGATCTTTTCCAACCTTGATTCGATGATTCTACAGCTCCTCTCANATCCACATCAACCCATCTCCATCCCCATCTCCATCCCCATCTCCATCCCCATCTCCATCCCCATCTCCATCCTCATTCCCATTCCCATCTCCATCATCTCCATCTCCATCCCTATCCTCATCCTCATCTCCCTCTCCATCTCCCTCTCCCTCTCTGTCTCCATCTTCAGCCCCATCCCAGTCCTTGTGCCCAGCCGTGCCCATTGCTGCTGGGGAGACACAGAGGGGCTCATCCCCTGCAGAGGCTCCTGGTCACATGAGGGGCTCCCCGAGGACACAAAGCAGCTCCCCAGGGGTTCCCTCACCATCTCCCCTCCGTTCTGTGGGACCCCCCCGAGCTCCTTCGCAGACACCCATTTATTTCTCTTTATCTGACGCCGATTCCCACCCAACAGGGCTGCTCCCCCCCCCCCGGGGCCAACTCCCTTCCCCAACCACATCGACGCCCACTCAGACTCCTCTCGTCCCTCTCTCTTCCCACAGAGGTTGTTTCAAGCAGAGCCTGCGTCCTGCTGCAACTGTCTGATCGAACCAGCCGACGCAGAGGCCATCGTGGCCCTGGCTGGGGAAGCAGCCAAAACCTCCTGCTGCAGCCAAAACCTCCTGCTGCAGCCAAAACCTCCTGCCACAACCAAAACCTTCTGCAGCAGCCAAAACCTGCAGTGGCCACAACCTTCAGCAGTGGCCAAAACTCTGTGCAGTGGCCCCCAGCTCCCTTTTGCAATGGGCAGCGCCCCTGCCCACCCTCCACAGGTTCATCTGTCTGGGCCCCTGCTGCTCCCTGGCCCTCTTGGCCCCAGACCGGACCAGTTGCCTCCCAGCGCCTCCTGCATCCCCCCACTCCCAGCTCACAGCCCAGGGTCCCTCCAGGCCCCCTGGAGCAAGTTCCTGCCCCTCTCATCTCAGCCTGGGTTTGGCTGCAGCCCAGCAGCTCTCACCTTGTTCCTGGTGAAGGGTGAGGAGATCCCGGACACCCTCCTGGGCTGGAAGGTCGTGAGGAGACGGGAGCTGGGAAACAACCAACCACAACCCAGTGGAGATCCCAGCTCAGCAGGGGCTGCGGCTCGGGAGCTGTGGTCACTCACCTGGGGCTTTTCTCCCGGAGAAGGAAGGACCTGCTGGTGGGTTTGAAATGCCTCCAGAGAAGGAGACTCCACAAACCCCCTGGGCAGCCCCTGCCAGGGCTCTGCCACCCTCACTGGAAGAAGGTCCTTCTCACACTGATGCGGAACCTCCTCTGCTCCAGCTCACACCTGCTGCCCCTTGTCCTGTCACTGGGTGCCCCTGAGCAGAGCCTGGCTCCATCCTCCTGACACCCATCCTTTCCATATTGATCAACATTCATGGGGTCACCCCTCAGTCTCCTTTTTCCCAGCTCCAGAGCCCCAGCTCCCTCAGCCTCTCCTCAGCAGGGAGATGCTCCCCTCCCCTCACCATCTCTGTGGCTCTGCACTGGGCTCTCTCCAGCAGCTCTGTGTCCTTCTGGAGCTGAGGGGCCCAGAACTGGACACAAGATTCCAGCTGTGGTGTCACTAGGGCAGAGCAGAGGGGCAGGAGAACCTCTCTCCATCTCCTAACCACCCCTCTTCTGATCCACCCCAGGATGCCGTTGGCCTTCTTGGCCACTAGAACCCATTGTGGGCTTCTGGCCATCGTGCTGGCCACCCCCAGGCCCCTTTCTCCTGTGCTGCTCTCCAACAGGTCAGTCCCCACCCTACTCTGATCCCTGGGACTGTCCCTGCCCAGACACCAGCCTCCCCACCGCCCTGGTGCCGGCTCCTCCAGTCTCTCCCAGCCCAACTCCCCAGCCCTCCAGCAGGAAGAAGCGAAAGGCCCGGGGGAGCCCCTCCGCCCCGCCCAGCACCCCGCGATCCCCGCAAGGAGAGGCCGAGCGGAGGGGCCGAGTCGCTTGAACCGTGATGGACTTTATTACTCTGTCAATGTGGATTTACAAAGCGATTTACAACTTCCATGGTCACACCGGGGCCGCTTCGGCGTCGGGACGGGGGGGTTTAGGCTTCTTCTTCTTCTTGTTGTTGTTGATTAAGTGGGTTTTGTTCTTGAATCCTACGAAAAGAGCGACGAGCACAGGTCCAGCTCCGGAGGGTGGGGCTGGGGGACAAGGGGGTCTCTGCAGTTGCCGCTGCGGCTCGTGCCGGCCGCGGCTAGAAAATAACAGTCTGGAACGAGACAGAGTCCGAGCGCGGAGCTACCGGAGAGCGAAGCGCCGGGGGAAGGCTCCAACGAGCCCCAGCTCAACCACCCCCCAAAGAAAAGAGTCCAGGAGCATCGCTGGTGGCGGCGGCGGGGTGCCAGGGGTCGGCGGCACCGGGGTTGGTTTGGCTGGCGGCAGCCCCCTGGGACCAGGGGACAGAGCAGCCTTGGGCTTGGGAAGGGCCGCCCGGTTCCCAGGGGCTGAGCTTTCCTCTGCCCCCTCCTCCACTTCCCCCCCCCTTTATTTTAACCCCCTTTTCATATTGTCCCACCCCCCAGTTCCCAGCCAAAGGACCCAGTTCCCCCAGTGCCCAAGGTCCAGGAGACCAGCCAGTTCCACCGGCCTGAGCGTCTGCGTCTCCTTCTCCAGCCCCTTCCCCGGCTCCTCTCAACCACCTCCCTTCCTGCAGTAGCTTCTCTTTCTCCAGTCATTTTCCATCCAATAATTTCTCTTTCTTTTAATAATTCTCTTCCTTTAATAATTTTCTCCAACAATTTTTCTTCATTAAATAATTTTTCTTCCTTTCTTTAATAACTTTCATTTAATAATTTTTCCTTAAACTTTTCTTCCTTTAATAATTTTTCCTTTAATAATTTCTTTTAAAAATCCTTTGTTCTTAATTTAACAATTTTTCTTCCTTTCTTTAATAGTTTCTACCTTTAATTTTTTCCTTTAATAATTTTTTATTTAACACTTTTGCCTTTATTAAATTTTCTTCCTTTAATAATTTTTCTTTTAAAAATATTTTTCCTTTCTTCTTTAAATAATTTTTCTTCCTTTAATAATTCCTCATTTTAAAATAATTTTTCTTTCTTCACTTAATAATTTTTTTTAAAATAAATTTTCTTCCTTTATTTAGTAATTTTTCTTCCTTTAATTTTTCTTTCATACTTTTTCATTTAGTAATTTTGCCTTTAATAAATTTTCTTCCTTTAATAATTTTTATTTTTAAAATACTTTCCCTTTCTTCCTTAAATATTTTTTCTTCTTTAAATAATTTTTCTTCCTTTAAGAATTTTTCATGGAATAATTTTTCTTTCTTCAATAATTTTCCTTCCTTAAATAATTTTTCTTCCTTTAATAATTTTTCCTCATTAAATAATTTTCCATTATTTAATTTTTCTTTCCATAATTTTTCTTCCTTTAATAATTTTTCCTCATTAAATAATTTTCCATTATTTAATTTTTCTTTCCATAATTTTTCTTCCTTTAATAATGTTTCTTTTACAAATAATTTTTCTTTTCTTCCTGTACTAAGTTTTCTTCCTTTTGTAATTAGTTTCTCTTTCTTCAATAATTTTTCATGTAATGATTTTTCTCTGACTAGTTTTTATTTCTGTCACAGTTTTTCCCCCTTTCACAATTTTCCTCTACCGATTTCTCCCCCCTATTCGTTTATTTCCCCCAGGAATTCCCCTTCCTTTGGCACTTTTTCTCCTCGAAGAATCTCCTCTCGTTCACAATTCTCCTTTCTCTTCCTTCCTTTCATCGTTTCTTCTTCCTTCCCTCATTTCTCTCTCTCTCTTCCCAGTCCCAAAGCCTTCTGCCCGCCACAGCCAGTTCCTCCCAGTTTAGCCTCCCTCTGCCACCACCGTCCCGAGGGGAGGAGGTGGAGGGGCTTCTCCCCAGTGTTTCTCCCTCGCTGGGATACTGGGAGTGACTGGGACACTGGTTGGTGGTGGGGACTCTCTGCTGCAAGGGACTGGGATGCTCTGCCCCCGCACCAGTTCAGCCCCGGGCAGGTCCAGTTCTGGGGGGCTGGGTGGGGTTGGACCCCCCTGTTCCAGCTGTAGAAGGGGAGCCCTGGCGTTTGCCAGCCACGGCCGGGCTCCCCATCAGCAGCCCCACAAATCCCCACGGGGGGACTTCCAGGGTGAAACCAGTTAGGAGAACGAAACCAGCAAGGTGGCCACAAAGGGACCCAACTCCCCAGTGTCTGCTGGTGGTACCAACCCCATCCCAGTATCATCCCTGGCACCATCCCAGTAACATCACTGGCACTGTCCCAATAGCAACAGCAGCAGCATCCCAGTAACATCAGCGGCACCATCCCAGTAACATCAGTGGCACCATCCCAGTAGCAACAGCAGCAGCATCCCGGTAACATCACTAGCATCATCCTAGTAACTTTACCAGCAGTGTCCCAGTAACAACACTGGTATCACCCCAGTAACGCCACCAGCATCATCCCAATAACATAACCGGCATCATCCCAGTAACATCACTGGCACCGTCCCAGTAGCAACAGCAGCAGCATCCCAGTAACATCACCAGCATCATCCTAGTAACTTCACCAGCAGTGTCCCAGTATCAACACTGGTATCATCCCAGTAATGCCACCAGCATCATCCCAGTAACATCATTGGCACTGTCCCAGCAGCAACAGCAGCATCGTCCCAGTAACATCACCAACATCATCCCAGTACTATCCCAGGTATCATCCCAGTAACATCACCAGCACTGTCCCAGTAACACGACCGGCACCATCCCAGTACCATCCCAGCACCACCCCTCCTCACGATCCCAGTGCCCCCCAGCAGCACTGGAACGCCCCCAGCCCAGGGGACAGCAGGAGCTTCGGGGGGTCGAGGCGGGTCTGGGTGGGGGTGTGATGGGGAGGGGAAGGGGGGGGCTGTTGGCTAATTGGCTCTAATGAGGCCAGGAGGGGAGGGACGGGCTGGCTCCCACCCTGCCGGGTGGCCCGGGGCGCTCCGCACTGGGGCTACCGGGCCGTATTGCTACGAGCCAAGCGGAAGAGGGGAGGTGCAGCCGCCCCCCCCCCACTCCCTGCTCCGGCTTTTTTTGCCTTTNCCCCCCACTCACTGCTCCGGCTTTTTTTGCCTTTTTCTAGGTTTTTTCGTTCCTTCTCTGACACCCCCAGACCCAGAGGATCGCGGGGGGGTGGGGGGGGGTTTGCTCCTTCCCCTCCCAACAGCGACCCCCCTCCTCTCCCCCAGACCCAAGAAGCATCGTAAACAAGAGGAGGAAAGAGTCGGCTGTGAGCGGATCCTTCCTCATCGGGTTGGGGGTTTCCCTCTGTTTTAGGGTGCTTTTGCCCCCCCCCAGCCACCAGGAGGGAGCCAACCCACCCGCAGGAGAAGGACCCCCGGAATTCTAAGGCACTCGGGAACCGCCGCGGCCGCCCGGCGGGGCTGCGCTGTT